>JBBPBX010100225.1:0-12396 GCA_038048925.1 Garcialebias charrua | reverse complement strand
AAACTATTGATCCCAGACTAATGGCTCTGGAATCAGTTGTTGAATGAAACTATCAAAACTTTGATACTTCAGTCAGTTCAGGTACATGTCATTGAAAAGAAGAAACTAAACTATTGACATGTTTAAATGAAATGCGTTTGGTGGGAACTACTTTTTCTTCCGCCTAGGTAAGTGGGTAATGCGTGCAAGTGGAGCGGCACGCTGCTCGTTAGTGTGTCGGTCTGTAGACACAGCGGCGGAGCTCAACAGATGTTTCACAAGCAGCTGTGGAACATCTGTAAAGAGCTGTAGCAACACAACAAACTTTGTAAAACACTTTGGTTCAATCACAACACAGAATATGAGGAGTCCCTCAGGGCTGCTGCTGCTCTGGAGGAGTCCCTCAGGGCTGCTGCTGCTCTGGAGGAGTCCGTCAGGGCTGCTGCTGCTCTGGAGGAGTCCCTCAGGGCTGCTGCTGCTCTGGAGGAGTCCCTCAGGGCTGCTGCTGCTCTGGAGGAGTCCCTCAGGGCTGCTGCTGCTGCTCTGGAGGAGTCCCTCAGGGCTGCTGCTCTGGAGGAGTCCCTCAGGGCTGCTGCTGCTGCTCTGGAGGAGTCCCTCAGGGCTGCTGCTGCTCTGGAGGAGTCCCTCAGGGCTGCTGCTGCTCTGGAGGAGTCCCTCAGGGCTGCTGCTCTGGAGGAGTCCCTCAGGGCTGCTGCTCTGGAGGAGTCCCTCAGGGCTGCTGCTGCTCTGGAGGAGTCCCTCAGGGCTGCTGCTCTGGAGGAGTCCCTCAGGGCTGCTGCTCTGGAGGAGTCCCTCAGGGCTGCTGCTGCTCTGGAGGAGTCCCTCAGGGCTGCTGCTCTGGAGGAGTCCCTCAGGGCTGCTGCTCTGGAGGAGTCCCTCAGGGCTGCTGCTCTGGAGGAGTCCCTCAGGGCTGCTGCTCTGGAGGAGTCCCTCAGGGCTGCTGCTCTGGAGGAGTCCCTCAGGGCTGCTGCTCTGGAGGAGTCCCTCAGGGCTGCTGCTCTGGAGGAGTCCCTCAGGGCTGCTGCTCTGGAGGAGTCCCTCAGGGCTGCTGCTCTGGAGGAGTCCCTCAGGGCTGCAGTTGGTCAGAGTAGTTTAAATGAACACATTATAAAGTAATGCTTCAACAAATGGTTGTGTGAGTTCAGTGTGTAGTAATAAAGTTCATCACTGAGATCATCTCACAAAAACACCAGATTCAGTTTAAAGTGATTACACAGAATCACAGATTACACGGAGCAGGTGTCATGAAACTGCCGCGGTGAACTCACTCCACAAAGAGCAGCAGAACCGACCCAACTCACAGTTCTGTGACTTTGTTTACGGATTTGTCTGACGGTTCGGACTCTTTGATGAAGTTTCAATTTCTGACGCCCCTTGAACTCATCTCTGTTTGTTTGTTTGCAGGACGAGGATGACTGAGACCTTCGTCGCTCCGATCCACACATCATGTTGGGGGGTGTAAAAAGTTGTTTTCTTTCTAATCTTTCTCGTGTCGTTTGACCCGGCGCCGGCCGCCCGTGCAGAAGTCTTCAGCAGCTCTGATTGGACGACGGCGCCGCCTTCGTAGCATTCTGCACGCCACTTCCTGTAGGTCCAGCTGATCGTTTGTTTGTACAATAAATACATTTCTGTGAGGTTCAGACAAGGCGCCGTGTTGCCATGGTAACTACTTTTCTAAATCTACCATGTGTAAATCATAACCAGGGAGGCGCAGATTACATCCAGATTCAAACCTTTTCACTCAAACCCAGATTAACAGTTAAAGTCCAAATGTTGGTTCTGCTAAACCCGACCTTCCCTGCAGGTCCAGAACTCTGGGTCCAGTCTGTCGAGCTCCTTCTAGAACCTTTGTGATAATCTGTCTGTAGATAATCCAGCCCCCTGAAATGTTTAGAACCTGTTGTTGGACTTTTATAATAAACCAGAACCACCCGGTCCTGACCCGAACCCGGAGTCTGTCTTCTGTCTGCGTCCATGCAGGACTTTTGGTCTACTCAGTGTTTCATTAAACAGAACCTGGTCCAGGTCCAGAGTGATCCGGTTACCTGGTTCTGGTCCATCGAGAAAACAATCAGTTTCAGAGATTTTATTTTTAAAAAAGTTCTCCAACATGAACATCTTTAAAATCTGAGTCCAAACAAGTTCTGATAAAACTGGATCCACATTATTACTGAGGAGAAGCAGAACCTTTGACCCGGCTGCTGTTGATCAGAACCTTTAAAACTCATTTGAATTCAACACATTATTCTGACTTGAGTCCAAACAGTCCAACAGACCTGGGCCTACTGGACCCAGCAGAACCAGTGAAACCAAAACCAAATCTGCAACAGGAAGTAAAGCCCACTGGGGCTCGGGTCAGAACTGGACCCTGAGGCGGCACGTCCTGTCCCACATGCTGCGGTCTGCCTGGAGCGGGCCGGTCCTGGTGGCCGGAGTGGGCCGGGCCACGCAGGAGAAGGGTCTGGAGTTGATGTTGATGAGGGACAGCTCCTTTTTCAGAACCGGCAGCTGGTTCTCCTGGACCAGACCGAAGACGTCCAAGAACCGGAGGGACGGGAACGTCCTGCCCAGGTCACTGTACACACACACACACACAGTAACCGGGTCAACGAGGTTCTGTAAGCAGTGGTGGAGAAAGTACTCAAACACTGTACTTAAGTAAAAGTTCAAATAAACTAGTAAAAGTACCATATTAATATTTTTACTTAAGTAAAAGTAAATCAGTACTTTCTTTTAAAAATACTTAAAGTATTAAAGTAAAAGTACTTGGTGAATGTATTAGCTTATGCAACAATATAATTAAGTGTATGTATATTTGCTGTAATACATTAATAGTGTTGTTTTGATGAACAATGCTGCAGATAATACATGTTTTTATTGTGTTTGCTCTGTGACACAGTTCACACTTGGACTTATGATTCTGTGCATCAGAATTTCAGGGATGACATACAGAGTTAAATGTCATTAAGCAAAATAAGAATAATAAGGAATGATTATACCTTTGAAAGTTTTGATTTAACACAAAGTAAAACCAGTGTGTCATTTTAACTGCATTAAACACATTGAAGTAAAAGTTGTCTGTTTGAAAAAAAGGAGCATTAGACACAGCTAACAAAGGAACATCTGATCATTTCAGCTCCAGTTTGTCATCAACTCTAGTTAAAATACTGTCTAAACCTTGTAATGGGTCAATAGTGAACAATATTTTAACTTCCTGACAACATTTTCAAAACTTGGACCTGAGTGTTGAGACATTTGGAGACATCTCTTGTCTCCTAACATCCATGAACTGACACATTTTAATATTGCAGCAAGAATTTATTGTTCAAGTTCAGAAGAAGTTGTTCTCAAAGTTTTTTGAGTCCAGTCTGGCTCCTTTGGGAAAGAGAATCTGTCCTGCTGTACTGAACAGTCTTTCAATAATCTTTCAATAAGGTCATGGGTGTTGTGTATCTTCTGGCTGAATCTCTGGTGGAATCCATTTTGTGTGTGTTAGTGGTGTTGTGGGTGCTCCCAGCTCAATGACGTTTATATTAGAATACAGTATACATCATTGGTCCAGCTCTTCTTGAAGGCAGGTCTAATGTTACCTGTCTACTTTGAAGTGATTCAATGGACCAGCTCCCCTCTCGACATCAGTTACTTTCAAACTAATGACAAATCAAAAAGTTGCAACGTGAAAGTAACTTGTAACTCAGCACATTATAGAAATGTAGTGTAGTAGAAAGTACAAATATTTCATGTAAAATGTAGTGCAGTAAAAGTACCCACATTTAATTCTACTTAAGTAAAGTACAGATACATGAAAAATGTACTTAAGTACTTGTACTTAGTTACATCCCACCACTGTAAGTCTGACTTGGTTCTGTCAGAACAAAACTGAACCTTCAAAAAATGTCAATATGAAGACAATTCAATCAGCTGATTAACCCGGTTCTGTTCAGCAGAACCTTAAACAGGAGCGTAAAGAAAAGCATCAATCACCTCTAGAGCTTTGGTTCTGTTCAGGGCCAGTAAGCGGGTCGACCCGTTGGAGGTGAACTTACCAAAGAGCAGCCAGGTGGAGGTGGTAGCACCGACTCAGAGACAAATGGACCAGAACCTTCAGCTGCTGCAGGACCGGGAGGACGTCAGCTGTCAGCAGAGTGCTGTCACTGAAACACACACAGATGTTTGATCAGAACCTCCTCTATCGGACCATCAGAACCAGGAAGTGACCCGGCTCATCACAAACGGGTCACTTGAAAGATTCAGGACTTCCTTCAGCAGCAGGTAAGATGTTTACTGTTAAAAAGTGGTCTCACCTCAGGTCTAGGGTCTGGATGTTTGGACATCTGTCCACCAGAACCTTCACATCTGAAAAACAATGTCAGATTAAAAACCAGAAGGCCCGGGTCCAAACAGAACCTTGGGCTTCATGATTACCGTCCAGAGTCAGAGTGTCTCTGTAGCCGCTCAGGTTCAGCTCCGACACAGCAGGGCTCAGGTTCTGGACCAGGTTCTGGACGTGCTCGCTGCTGAAGCTGCACCACGACACGTTCAGCTGCTTCAACCTGAGGAGGCAGAACACATGACCCACCAGAACCCCCAACAGAACCACCAAGACCCGGCTCTGACGGGACCAACCTGCAGCAGGACCGGAGCAGGGCCCCCACGGCGCCGGCGGACATGTTGGAGCAGCCGCCCAGGTTCAGCTGCAGCAGGCCCGGGTTCTTCGACAGGCAACTGAGGGACAAGAACACCATCGTCAGCTGGTTCTGACCCAAACGGACCGACGATTCAGCCACTGAGCCGGTACCTGATGATGTCATCCGACAGCTGCAGCCCCTCCAGGCTCAGGTACCGCAGCTGTCTGCAGCACCGCAGCAGGTTCTGCAGAACCCGGGTCGGGATGACAGAACTGGACAGGTCCAGTTCAACTATCTGCAGCGGGCTGGACACACAGAACCAATCAGAACCCAACAGAACCAGTCAGAACATCAATACTAATCAACCAGAACCCACCTGGACCCTGTGAACTGCAGGTCTTCAACAAACGCTCGAGGACAGCGCAGCCTGTGGACCCGGGTCTTCAGAACCTGCTGCAGAGCCAGGCCCGTGTGGGTCAGGCCCTCCAGGTCCACACTGTGCCACAGAGACTCATCAAACCTGAAACCAGGACACAACTAGAGTTAATCCCAGCAACAAGAACTTCAAATGAACTAAACCCGGATCAGAACCAGGACCAATCATGTTCCACCGATTTGGTTTGTGTAAAGTCCAAGACCCAGACCCTGTGTTTGGTCAGGTTTCATTAATCCGCTCCACTGGGTCCCAGAACCACCAGATTAAAACTAAATCCATGGGTCCATTTTGATCTGGACCTGATGAGGAAGTTGTTCTTACGCCAGGCGGTTCCAGCGCCTGCAGACCCGCGAGACCCGGAGCAGGTCCTGGAGGCCCAGGTGCAGGTAGATCCTGAGGAGCAGTTCTTCAGGCAGATGGTTCCACGAGACACCTGAGAGGAGAAACCAGAACATCGTGACCCAGTTCGGAGTCCAGCTGGGCTCGGCTGTGGGCAGTTCCTACCTGAGCTGGACTCTCTGGTCCTCCTGGACCTCCGAGCCAGCACAAACCGGTTCTCCTTGCCCCTGTTGACCCGCAGCTGCACTTTGTGAGGAGGCCAGAGCCGCTGGATGGACTCTGTTGGGGTGGACTCCGAGTCCGGACCCAGGAGCTCCCTGGACCGGCGTTTGGTCCTGATCCTGCCGGTGGCCCTCAGGCTGCTCCAGGACCAGGACAGTCCCTGCTGGGTCAGGTTCTGCTGGGACAGGTTCTGCTGGGACAGGTTCTGCTGGGACAGGTTCTGCTGGGACAGGTCCTGCTGGGTCAGGTTCTGCTGGGACAGGTCCTGCTGGGTCAGGTCCTGCTGGGTCAGGTCCTGCAGGGGCCCCGCGCTGCTGCACAGATGAAACCGGGTCAGAACCTTTAAGAACAGGACTCCCGTGCTTTTCTTTGCCCGCCATCCTGGAGCTGAGAACCGCCCAAACTTTACCTCTAAAACCAACAACAATAATCCTTACCTCTCCTCAGATTAACACGAGATTAAACCAGTTGGCTAATAAAACCGTAGAAGAAGAGCTCAGAGCAGCTGACGGAGGAAAAGGCGCTTCTTTAACGTTAGACTTTAAAATGTTAACATAAATAAAGTCTCATTTCTTATAAAAAAAATATTACCGGAATTAATCAATGACATAAAAATAAATTAATTTATTTAATCTGAGTTAATCTGACAAATTGAACAGAGAGAAGGTAAAAAAAATCTCTTTCCCTCCAGGATTATTGAAATGACACATTTAAAAAATATATAAAAACTTAAAATCCATAAATAATCTTACCTGTCTTTAGACATCTCTTTAAATCTAATTATTCTCTTTAATCCGGATATATTTTCCCTCCTAATCCTGGAGTTTTAACTTCAATTTTACTCTTTAAACCCGCCGCCAGCACACAAGCGCCCTGCCTGCTTCCACTACGTACACCCACATGACGTCATGACGTACGAGGTAGAGCCTGATGTTTGTAGCGCCACTTGTCGTTCAGGAGGAGGAAGGAGAGCTTTTTATAATCTAAAGTCAACTTCAATGTTTCTTGCAAACTATATCAGCTCTTTTTACAGTAAACTTTATGCTCTTAGTCACTCTGACAAAAACCCTGAGCCATTCTTAAAATCAGTCAACACGCAGAACATCCTTGACTCTGAACGTGAGATGCGTGATTCTCCTCTTACAGTTAATGAAACTCTTATCTAACAACTCTCCTGGGTCAGATGGGCTAACAGGGGAATTCTATAAGCAATTTAGTGATCAACTTGCTCCTTTTCTTACTAAAGTATTTTTAGAGAGCATTGAAAAAAGAACTCTCCCCGCTACTTTAAATCAAGGGATCATTACCATAGATATCTTATATAGAACACTAGATACCCCATGGACTGCTCTCGCCTATTGGAGCCGACGAGATTTCAGGCGGCCATCTTGGGGATGTCCACCGCTCCACTCAGCCTTATATTGTAATGACGCCAACACAGCAGACGGAGTCCAGCCAAACGGGGTTTATTCAGAAACAGGGACGAGCTGCTATTACCGAGGCTGCAGCTCACGCCTTAACAGAAAACGCGGTACACACGCGAGCGAACACACTGCTAGCTGCCTGCTAACAACAACACACACACCGGGCTCTTCTTCTTCGTCTCTCTTTTTCCGGTCCCTCCTCCCTGCTCCTACCCCTCTCCTGCCCCCACGACCAATCCAACACATGAGGGCGGGGGACAACAGAATCACAACAGCTCAACAGAACACAGTACAGTACAACTGAACAAATACACAGAAATACTTGGACCCAAAGCAGAACCAAACACAGGGTCGTTACACTACCCCCCCACTACTGAGTCCCTCGCCCACGAGGGGACAAACAAAGTCATCAAACCGTCTTGGAGCCCTCCTCGTCCGCTGCGGGCGAGCTCCCAGCGGCGCTACAGGCTCTGGGGCCGGGGCATCATTCGATGTCGGTGATAAGGCTTCTGGGGAGGTTGGCGGACGCACCAGAGACCCTGACCATTGGCCTTCTGGGGACTGAGGTGCAGACCTGCCTTGATAGGGGGCCAACCTGTCCCTGTGCAGAGCTACTCTTCTCCTGTTTTGGGGCATCTGAACTCTGTAGACCACCTCCCCCAGGCGCTCCAACACTCTGCAGGGACCCACCCACTGACTGTCCAGCTTCGGGCACCGTCCCTTCTTCCTACGAGGGTTGTACACCCAGACCAGCTCCCCTGGAGTGAAGTGTCGGCCCTTAGCCCTTACATCATAGTTCCGTTTCTGGCGCATGCCTGCTTGCTCCTGTTGCCTCCGGGCAAACGCATGGGCCGTCTCTAACCTGTCCTGAAGTTTCCGGGCATACTCGGGACCCGCTGGAACATCCGGTGCATCCGGCGGGCGCCCGAAGGACAGTTCGGCTGGTGTGCGCAGCTCCCTCCCCAACATGAGGAGCGATGGGGTGCATGCCGTGGAGTCCTGTACAGCTGAGCGGCATGCCATTAGCACCAGTGGCAGGTGCTCGTCCCAGTCCCGCTGATGCTCTGCTGTGAGGATGGCCAACTGCTGTCCCAGGGTGCGGTGGAGCCTTTCCACTAGGCCGTCGCTCTGGGGATGTAATGGTGTCGTTCTTGTTTTGTGGATGCCAAGGCGGCTGCACATGGTAGAAAACACCCGTGACTCAAAATTTCTCCCCTGGTCACTATGAATACTGTCTGGTACCCCAAACCTGCTAATCAGGCCCCCAACCAAAGCATCTGCCACAGTCTCTGCTTCCTGATCAGGGATGGCGTACGCCTCCGGCCATTTTGTAAAATAGTCTATAGCCGACAGGACATAACAGTTTCCCCTGTCTGAGCGTGGTAGGGGGCCCATGATGTCCACGGCCACTCGTTCCATCGGGGCTCCTACAACAAACTGTTGTAGGCGAGCGTGAGACTGACCCGTCGGCCCCTTCCGTGCCGTGCAGAGGTCACAGCAGCGGCAGAAATCCTCCACATCCCTCCTACACTGGCCCCAATAAAACCCCTGTCGGAGGCGACGGAGAGTTTTTGTGACACCAAAATGTCCAGACCCAGACGCTCCATGCACGCCCTGCAGGACTACGTCTTTCAGGCCTTTTGGGACTACAATTTGCCACCGCTCCTCACCTGTGGAAGGGTTCTTCCATGACCTCTGCAGTACTCCATCTTCCAGTCGCAGAGCCTCAAACTTGGACCACAACCCTTTAGTTGCCAGCGAGAGTCCAGCAACCTCCTCCCACGGCGGCTTCAGTTGCCTCTCCACCCACTGCAACACAGGTTGGATGTCAGGGTCTTGTTCCTGATGGTGCCTCCAGCTGTCCGTGCCAACCACCTGCAGCTCTCTGCAGATCGCCAAGTCACTCTGACCTGATCCTCGATGGTTCCGATGCAGCTGTTCCTCCTCCAACCTCTCCCTCCGGTCACAGTAACTGCACCCCTCTGCAGCGCAAGGCCGGCGGGAGAGGGCATCGGCATTGGCGTGCTTGGCTCCGGCCCGATGAATGACAGAGAAGTTGTAGGATTGCAGCTCCTCCAGCCACCGGGCCACCTGACCCTCAGGTTCTTTAAAAGACATCAGCCACTGGAGGGCAGAGTGATCAGTCCTGATCGTGAATGATAAGCCACACAGGTAGTACTTAAAATGGCGTAGAGAAAGTACCACCGCCAGCAGCTCTCGCCTTGTCACACAGTAGCGCCTCTCAGCTTTGTTAAAGGCCCTGCTGAAATAACCCACCACTCTCTCCCCCTCCTTCCCCAGCTGGGACAGGACCCCCCCAACCCCCACGCCACTTGCATCCGTGTCGAGGATGAAGGGGAGGGAAGGGTCTGCAGGAGCGAGGACTGGGGACTCAGTCAGAGCTTGCCGCAGGCGGTCAAACGCTCCCTGGCACTGTTCAGTCCACACATAGTCTCTGTTCTTCTGGAGTAGTTGGAAAAGGGGGGCTGCTATACTTGCGAACCCCCGCACAAACCTCCTGTAATAAGAAGCCAGTCCCAGGAAGCTTTTAAGATCTCTCTGAGTCGTGGGGGTTGGCCACTCTGCCACCATCTTTACTTTGTCCTCCATTGTGCCGATCCCCTCTCTGCCGACTCGGTGGCCCAGAAACGACACCTCTTGTTGCATAAAGTGACACTTATCTGGGTGGAGTCTCAGGCCCGCAGCTCTAATTCTCTCCAGCACTCTACAGAGTGAGTCCAGAGCCATTGCAAAAGAGGCGCCATGGACCAGTATATCATCCAGATACACCAGACACTCCTGGCGAGGAATGTCAGCCAGCGTCTGGTCCATCAGCCTGGAAAAGGTGGCAGGTGCATTGCACAGTCCAAACGGGAGCACCTTAAACTGCCAGAGTCCCCGCCCCGTACAAAAAGCAGTCTTAGGTCTGGCACTTGTTGCTAGGGGGACCTGGTAATAACCGCTCCGAAGGTCCAGAGACGAGAACCAGTTGGAGCCGGACACCAGGTCTAGTGACTCATCGACCCTAGGCAGTGGATATGAGTCTTTCTCAGTCACCCCGTTCAGTGGTCTGTAATCAACACACAAACGCCACTCTCCATTCTTTTTGGGCACCATGACAACAGCAGACGCCCAGGGACTGTTTGAAGGCTCGATAACATCAGCCTGCAGCATGTCTGACACTGCCCTGTCACATGCTTCCTGACGGGCCAGGGGAAGCCGGCGGGGATGACATTTTATTGGGCGTGCACCTCCCGTCAGGATGTCATGTTCCACCAAACGAGTCCGCCCCACCTGGTCTTCACTTAGGGCAAAAATGTCCTTAAAGTCCATGAGCAGCTGCAACAGTTGTTCCTGCTGCCGAGTGTCTAAACCCCTACAGTTTTCCGCCCAGATCTTCCGCACCAAGGTCACTGCAGCGTCTTCAGTCCTGCTTCGGCAGCCATGCTCGCTGCAGAGCTGTGCGGAGCAGCCGTCGCCTGAGTTATTTTAGTGAACCCCTCTCTCCGAGCCTCTTCGTCCTCTACTCCCTCCGCTTTAATTTTCACCTGGGCGAGCGCTCCGTCCATGATGCTGATGTCGCGGGTGGAGGCAACGATTTGTTTTGGCTAATGACATTGAGAGCCTCACACGCAGAGCCTATTCACACATGCAGTCAGGGGTCCAGAATGAACTAGCAAAAGATCAGTTCATCAGAGCCCTGGCACCACCGGAGCTGCGTGTGCAGGTTCAACTGATGCACCCCCGATCCCTGCAAGATGCATTGGACTTAGCAGTGGAGAGAGAGTGTTTGCTGGGAGTAGCAGCGGGAAACGACCTGAGAGGACAACCACCGGCATGCAGATCTGCGGAGGGGGCAGAGCTGAACCAGGAGAAACCTGCTTGGGTCTCGGAGCTGACAGAAATGGTCCGAGCGGTGGCACTGCAGTCGACGCGGGACTCCTCCGCACCCCCGGCCGTTTGTTGGGGCTGTGGCCAACCGGGACACCTCCTGAGGCGGTGTCCTAAAACAGTCAAGACGCAGGGAAACGACACGGGGTCTGCGGGGGGGAGGAATCGCAGATCCCGACCGTAGCCTCCACACCTCCATCGCCAGTGGGCGGGGGCCGACAGCTCGAACAGGGGGCCCGAGCCCAGAATCCCTCCGAAATTGACTCCGCCCTCGACCAAGCGACCGTGGTTGTGGTGGTCGGCCGCACATGTGTTGGAGACTTTTGTTATGTCCCCGTCTCAGTGGAAGGGTTTCCATGCACGGCCCTGATTGACACTGGTTCCACGGTAACACTAGTGAGGCCCGAGATGGTACCGGACTGGACTCTGATCCAACCCACCACAGTGCAGCTGCGCACAGTCACTGGGGACATGGCACCTATGAAGGGGAGGGGGACAATGACTTTTAATGTAGGTGGCCGATCTATCACCCACCCTGTGTGGGTAGCAGAGGTGCAGGACATGTGCATATTGGGGCTGGACTTTTTAAGGGCTGCGGGGTGCCAGTTGGATTTGGGTGTGGGGACATGGAGCTTCAAGGAGGGGCCTCTCATTCCACTGTTGCCCGTAGCTCCTGATCACACCCCCACGGGTCCTGTGGCCCGCTACACAGAACCGCAGATTGCAGCTGTCGAGCACATCCCACTTCTGACACCAATGTAATGACGCCAACACAGCAGACGGAGTCCAGCCAAACGGGGTTTATTCAGAAACAGGGACGAGCTGCTATTACCGAGGCTGCAGCTCACGCCTTAACAGAAAACGCGGTACACACGCGAGCGAACACACTGCTAGCTGCCTGCTAACAACAACACACACACCGGGCTCTTCTTCTTCGTCTGTCTTTTTCCTGGTCCCTCCTCCCTGCTCCTACCCCTCTCCTGCCCACACGACCAATCCAACACATGAGGGCGGGGGACAACAGAATCACAACAGCTCAACAGAACACAGTATAACTGAACAAATACACAGAAATACTTGGACCCAAAGCAGAACCAAACACAGGGTTGTTACAATATATTTGACAGGCACAATAAAGTATCAGCGCATTTAATCAATCATAACACACTGAATAGTAATCCCATTGTCACTTATTTAAATTTTAGGCATACAGCAATTAAAACTGCATGTATAGGAACATATAGTTTAGCATATTTAAATAATTTTGGTGGAATATAATACTTTAATGTACATGTTTAACAAGATGCAATCAAAGAAGCAATTTATTCACACACACATTTTGTATACATATTCAGATACTGTAATTATATATATATATATATATATATATATATATATATATATATATATATATATATATATATATATATATTATATACATATTATATATATATAT
>JBBPBX010100224.1:0-12396 GCA_038048925.1 Garcialebias charrua | reverse complement strand
TTTTTATTTAGAGATAAATAATAACACTATTAATAAAATCAATAATGAAGTTATTTCATGAGTGACTGGAATGAAATCCCTACCTTGTCCTGAGAGTAAATTATAGCTTCGATAATGATACTACAGTATCCACTTTGCACTGCGTGCCTGCATAGTTGGTAACAGGAATGCGTTTGCTGGCAGTGGCACTAGCCCATGCAGGAATTGTCCGTTTCACCTTCTTGCTTTTGGATTTCCCATACTTGTAGCCATCCTTCATCCTTAGAAGGAGAACAAAGCAGTGTGTTGAGCACTGGCCAGCCTCGCAGTCCGGGCATTTCACATCTTTCTCATCCTTTTTTTTCTCCCTCCACTCCCTCTTCAGTAGTGTCTTCATTCTTGTCCGTATTCGCGTCACCTGAATTCTCCCCCTCCTCATCTTCGCCTCTTGCAGCTGAAGATGCTGCCTGATCTTCATCAGCAGAGGGCGACTCCTCATCTGAGGCTTCTGGATCGTTCTCTGCAGCCGCGGAGGGTGCCTTCTCCTGAGTTGGAGTCGCTGTTGCATGGCGAATCGGCATAATGGGAGCGTTACCTTCAACTTATCCAGGAAAATGTATGTTTTGAAGAAAAAATCTCTGCACGATCCTTTATTTCGATTCCGCTGTTAACGAGCACCGTCCCGCTTGGATCGTTGGTCCAAACCAACTTGTTTTACGTCTTCTAACGTAGGATCATCCTGATTAGTTCAAGGCTGTCAGAAAGGGAGCCTTCCAAGAAAAAAGTGACTTCCTGTTCTGAGGGAGCGGGGTTTCAGTGACAGCACAACATGACCACAGAGAATTGTTGGGCATCTGACATGGATCACTCATGCCAAGTTTGGTGCAATTCTGTTTTTCATTGTGAAAGTTATAGCGTTTTAAAATGTATGGCGAGAAGCCAAACGTTGAGGCAAGGCCACGTCCCTTCAGCATATATGAAAATACAAGTTTTTGATGAATTTTCACTCACCCACATCTTAAGTGCATATTAACCAAGGTTGAAGTCAGTCGCTCAAAATCCCTAGGAGGAGTGCATTAAAATTCACCATCAATGAAAAGTGAAAAACAGCCAAAAATTACCCTTTGACCCAAAATGGCTGACTTATGGCCAAACAGGTGTCCCTGTGATGGACTGGAGACTTGTAAATGTGTCCTTGTGATGGACTGGAGACTTGTCCATGTGTCCCTGTGATGGACTGGAGACTTGTCCACGTGTCCCTGTGATGGACTGGAGACTTGTCCACGTGTCCCTGTGATGGACTGGAGACCTGTCCAGGATGTCCCTGTGATGGACTGGAGACTTGTAAATGTGTCCCTGTGATGGACTGGAGACTTGTAAATGTGTCCCTGTGATGGACTGGAGACCTGTCCAGGTGTCCCTGTGATGGACTGGAGACTTGTCCACGTGTCCCTGTGATGGACTGGTGACTTGTAAATGTGTCCCTGTGATGGACTGGAGACTTGTCCATGTGTCCCTGTGATGGACTGGAGACCTGTCCAGGATGTCCCTGTGATGGACTGGAGACTTGTAAATGTGTCCCTGTGATGGACTGGAGACTTGTAAATGTGTCCCTGTGATGGACTGGAGACTTGTAAATGTGTCCCTGTGATGGACTGGAGACTTGCAAGGGAACCGGACTTGTGATCTGAAGGACCCTGGTTCGAGTTCGAACCCCGGCCACTACACACCTTGGGGTGTCTATGAGTGCATACCTATTTCCCCAGCTCCCCGGGCGCTGACTACGGCTGCTCACTGCACCACTTGGTGGTGGTTGGGTTAAATGCAGAGAACAATTTTGTCTGTCAAGTATGGGAAACATACACAGATGACAAAAATGTGTAATTTATATATTTTAATTTATAAATGTGTCCCTGTGATGGACTGGAGACTTGTAAATGTGTCCCTGTGATGGACTGGAGACCTGTCCAGGTGTCCCTGTGATGGACTGGAGACTTGTCCACATGTCCCTGTGATGGACTGGAGACCTGTCCAGGATGTCCCTGTGATGGACTGGAGACTTGTCCACGTGTCCTTGTGATGGACTGGAGACTTGTCCCTGTGTACCTGTGATGGACTGGAGACCTGTCCAGGTATCCCTGTGATGGACTGGAGACTTGTCCATGTGTCCTTGTGATGGACTGGAGACTTTTCCCTGTGTACCTGTGATGGACTTGAGACCTGTCCAGGTGTCCTTGTGATGGACTGGAGACTTGTCCACATGTCCCTGTGATGGACTAGAGACCTGTCCATGTGTCCCTGTGATGGACTGGAGACCTGTCCAGGTATCCTTGTGATGGACTGGAGACTTGTCCACATGTCCCTGTGATGGACTGGAGACCTGTCCAGGATGTCCCTGTGATGGACTGGAGACTTGTCCACGTGTCCTTGTGATGGACTGGAGACTTGTCCCTGTGTACCTGTGATGGACTGGAGACCTGTCCAGGTATCCCTGTGATGGACTGGAGACTTGTCCATGTGTCCTTGTGATGGACTGGAGACTTTTCCCTGTGTACCTGTGATGGACTTGAGACCTGTCCAGGTGTCCTTGTGATGGACTGGAGACTTGTCCACATGTCCCTGTGATGGACTAGAGACCTGTCCATGTGTCCCTGTGATGGACTGGAGACTTGTCCATGTGTCCCTGTGATGGACTGGAGACTTGTCCACGTGTCCCTGTGATGGACTGGAGACCTGTCCACGTGTCCCTGTGATGGACTGGAGACTTGTCCAATGTGTCCCTGTGATGGACTGGAGACTTGTCCACGTGTCCCTGTGATGGACTGGAGACCTGTCCAGTGTGTCCCTGTGATGGACTGGAGACTTGTCCATGTGTACCTGTGATGGACTGGAGACCTGTCCAGGTATCCTTGTGATGGACTGGAGACTTGTCCACATGTCCCTGTGATGGACTGGAGACCTGTCCAGGATGTCCCTGTGATGGACTGGAGACTTGTCCACGTGTCCTTGTGATGGACTGGAGACTTGTCCCTGTGTACCTGTGATGGACTGGAGACCTGTCCAGGTATCCCTGTGATGGACTGGAGACTTGTCCATGTGTCCTTGTGATGGACTGGAGACTTTTCCCTGTGTACCTGTGATGGACTTGAGACCTGTCCAGGTGTCCTTGTGATGGACTGGAGACTTGTCCACATGTCCCTGTGATGGACTAGAGACCTGTCCATGTGTCCCTGTGATGGACTGGAGACCTGTCCAGGTATCCTTGTGATGGACTGGAGACTTGTCCACATGTCCCTGTGATGGACTGGAGACCTGTCCAGGATGTCCCTGTGATGGACTGGAGACTTGTCCACGTGTCCTTGTGATGGACTGGAGACTTGTCCCTGTGTACCTGTGATGGACTGGAGACCTGTCCAGGTATCCCTGTGATGGACTGGAGACTTGTCCATGTGTCCTTGTGATGGACTGGAGACTTTTCCCTGTGTACCTGTGATGGACTTGAGACCTGTCCAGGTGTCCTTGTGATGGACTGGAGACTTGTCCACATGTCCCTGTGATGGACTAGAGACCTGTCCATGTGTCCCTGTGATGGACTGGAGACTTGTCCATGTGTCCCTGTGATGGACTGGAGACTTGTCCACGTGTCCCTGTGATGGACTGGAGACCTGTCCAGGATGTCCCTGTGATGGACTGGTGACTTGTAAATGTGTCCCTGTGATGGACTGGAGACTTGTCCACGTGTCCCTGTGATGGACTGGAGACCTGTCCAGGATGTCCCTGTGATGGACTGGAGACTTGTAAATGTGTCCCTGTGATGGACTGGAGACTTGTAAATGTGTCCCTGTGATGGACTGAAGAGTTGTAAATGTGTCCCTGTGATGGACTGGAGACCTGTCCAGGTGTCCCTGTGATTGACTGGAGACTTGTCCACATGTCCCTGTGATGGACTGGAGACTTGTCCATGTGTCCTTGTGATGGACTGGAGACTTGTCCCTGTGTACCTGTGATGGACTGGAGACCTGTCCAGGTATCCCTGTGATGGACTGGAGACTTGTCCATGTGTCCTTGTGATGGACTGGAGACTTGTCCACGTGTCCCTGTGATGGACTGGAGACCTGTCCAGGATGTCCCTGTGATGGACTGGTGACTTGTAAATGTGTCCCTGTGATGGACTGGAGACTTGTCCACGTGTCCCTGTGATGGACTGGAGACCTGTCCAGGATGTCCCTGTGATGGACTGGAGACTTGTAAATGTGTCCCTGTGATGGACTGGAGACTTGTAAATGTGTCCCTGTGATGGACTGAAGAGTTGTAAATGTGTCCTTGTGATGGACTGGAGACCTGTCCAGGTGTCCCTGTGATTGACTGGAGACTTGTCCACATGTCCCTGTGATGGACTGGAGACTTGTCCATGTGTCCTTGTGATGGACTGGAGACTTGTCCCTGTGTACCTGTGATGGACTGGAGACCTGTCCAGGTATCCCTGTGATGGACTGGAGACTTGTCCATGTGTCCTTGTGATGGACTGGAGACTTGTCCAGATGTCCCTGTGTCCCCCTTCAGTGTAGCCAGTCCAAAGTTGGACAGATTCTGGAAAAAGGAGCAATACCTGATCCTAATATGTCAGACACAAGTTTCCCTGTTTTTCCCAGCACGTCAAAATGGTGCTTTCCTCCTGACACAAGTAATATTGGAGAAAGCGCATTTAAAACATCAGGCCAAGCCACTTCTACCACATACTCAAAGGATAAACCAGACAGAAAAGATGAGCTTCTCAAACAGGAATCCTCAAAGCAGATTACATGTCTACAAAACTTCTGTTATGTTTGTGGTAAGCCACAAACTAAAATTTCACGCCATTTGCAAACACACCAGACGCATCCTGAAATTATCCAACTGTTTTCCCTTCACAAGGATTCTAAAGAGCGCAAAGTTTTATTAGAAAAATTGAGGAACAGGGGAATTCACAAGCATAACAATGCAGTTTTACAAGGTGGACAAGGGCCCTTGAAAGTGAAGAGAAAGACAAAAGCTAAGGCCGTAGATGGAACATTTATTCACTGTATCTACTGTGAAGGAATGTACGTTCAAAAGCAACTATGGAGACATGTCCGTAGATGCCCCTGTAAGCCAGAAAATATGGATATGGATAATCCACCTGGAAGAGCCAAAGTGCTGAGTTTGGCTTTGGCTAAAGAGTCTGCATTCTATCATGAAATCTGAAGTGGTGTTTGTAAGATCATTAAAAGTATGAAACCCGACGATGTTACCTCAGCTGTGAGAAATGACCTGTGTATTATTCAGTTTGCTCAGTCACTCCACAACAGACATGGACAAGACCCCTCAAAATACGACTACATGCGACAAAAGCTTCATGAAGTTGGCCGTTTGTTGATATGTCTGCGCACAAAATATGCAATACATAACCTAGAGGATGCTGTGAAACCTGCTAACTTCCAGAGAGTTGTGCAAGCAGTAAAGACTGTGTCAGGCTTTGATGAAGAAACACGTTCATACAAAAAAACAAGCCTTGCCATAAAACTGGGACATACACTGAACAAAATCTGTAACCTTGTTCATTGCCGAGCACTCATGGCAGAAGATGAACAACTGATGAAGTCGTCAGACGCATTCAAAAAACTGTGCTCATCAAAATGGTCAGAGATGGTGTCTCATAGTGCCCTTAGCACTTAAAATCATGCCAAATACAATAGGCCATTAACATTACCATTCACTGAAGATGTTAAGCTTCTGCATCAGCATCTGAATAAATCAGGAGAAAATGCCTTTAACACCTTGAAAGATGAAGCCAGCCCCCAGACTTATGCAGAACTTGCAAAAGTTACACTTGCATAGGTCATTGTGTTCAATCGTAGACGAGCAGGAGAGGTTTCAAAGATGCACCTACGAAGTTTTATGGAGCGTGACACCACCAAGCTCCATGATGATGTTGCCATGGGTTTGTCAACGGTTGAACAGAAGCTCTGCAGCCATTTCACTCGGGTTGAAATCATTGTGAAAAGAGGCCGAAAGGTTGCAGTTTTACTCGCACCAAATGTGGTGGATGCACTGACTTTATTGGCAAGTAAGAGAGAGACATGTGTTGTTTTACAAACAAACTTATTTCTATTTGCAAGACCTAAATCAATGAGTCACTACAGAGGACAGGACAGTCTGCGTGTTCATGCAAGCCAGTGTGGAGCATAGCACCCAGAGTTCCTCAGGTCAACACAACTACGGAAACATGTAGCCACGCTCTCACAAGTCTTGAACTTAAAAAACAATGAACTTGACCAGGTTGCAGACTTCTTGGGCCATGACATCCGTGTTCACAGGGAATTTTACAGATTACCAGCTCCCCCAACACAACTGGCAAAGATATCCAAGCTACAGGTTGAAAAAAATATGGAGGAACTTTTTTTTTAAATAAAGTATTTAAAAGTGTAACACAGATTTATACAATATTAATACATAATACAGAAAGGTACATACCCCAGATACTGGTAGCATACTGGTTATTTAACCAGTATGTATATTTTGTACCAGACTATTCTATAAAATGACATGTTATCTTGTACTCAATTGGTATGTACCTGGTACCTATGCAACCTGGCTTTATAATGAAATGACTAATAACCTAGTTGCCTGGTATGTACCGAGGTCTTTGTTACAATCAAAAAAATGTGTTCAATAAAAAAACAACTGGACTTTTATTTGTAGCAGAAGACGTTTCGCCCTTCATCCAAAAGGCTTTCTCAATTCTAAGAGAAGAGACCTGTCCAGGTGTCCCTGTGATGGACTGGAGACTTGTTATTATTATAACTTGTCAGTTATTATTATTATTATTGTTATTATTATTATTATTATTATTATTATTATTATTATTATTATTATTATTATTATTATTATTATTATATTACTTGTAAATGTGTTCCTGTGATGGACTGGAGACCTGTCCAGGTGTCCCTATGATGGACTGGAGACTTGTCCACGTGTCCCTGTGATGGACTGGTGACTTGTAAATGTGTCCCTGTGATGGACTGGAGACTTGTAAATGTGTCCCTGTGATGGACTGAGACTTGTCCAGATGTCCCTGTGTCCCCCTTCAATGTAGCCAGTCCAAAGTTGGACAGATTCTGGAAAAAGCAGCAATATCTGATCCTAATATGTCAGACACAAGTTTCCCTGTTTTTCCCAGCACTTCAAAATGTTGCTTTTCTCCTGACACAAGGAATATTGGAGAAAACACATTTAAAACATAAGGCAAAGCAGTCTGCATTCTATCATGAAATCTCAAGTGGAGTTTGCTATTTATGAGACTGAGCTGAATGCAGCACCTCAGACTGAGGAAGTCTTTATTTAGGGCCTTGTCATCAAATTTATCAGTGAACTTAAAAGGTATGTGGAGCTTTATTAGTGTTAACAAAAAATACAATTTTTCCTATTTATATAACTAGGTTGAGGAATCTTAGCAAATAAATCCTTTGCAAAATATGACTTTCTTTTGGAATATCGAGGTGAACTGATCACCAAGGAGGAATGTGAGAGGAAGCAACAGGTTTGCGATGAATCGATGAAAGTGTTTTTGTTTGAATTGTACTTTGATGTAAAAACTGTAAAAAAAACTTTGTCGAGGAAGTCTTCTTTTATAAGACTGAGCTGAACATAGCATGTAAGACTGAGGAAGTCATTCGTCCGAAACACGTCTTCAGTCTGAGGTGCTGCATTCAGCTCAGTCTTATAAATAGCACCCTCTCACAGTGGATCAACCAGTTTGCAGGTCCTCCTTGATCATGAGAGCAGCTGGTTTTGGCTGTTCAGCAAACTCGTTGATCCACTGTGAGAGGGTGCTATTTATAAGACTGAGCTGAATGCAGTACCTCAGACTGAGGAAGTATTTATTTATAAGACTGAGCTGAGTACAGCATCCAAGACTGTGGAAGTCATTTGTCCGAAAGGTTTCCTCAATCTGAGATGTTGCATTCAGCTCAGTCTTATAAATAGCACCCTCTCACAGTGGATCAACCAATTTGCTGATGACAGCCAAAACCAGCTGCTCTCATGATCAAGGAGGACCTGCAAACTGGTTGATCCACTGTGAGAGGGTGCTATTTATGAGACTAAGCTGAATGCAGCACCTCACACTGAGGAAATCTTTATTTATAATACTGAGTTGAATACATTATCTCCAGACTTGGACAAAAGACTAAACATTTCCAGTTTTTTTTTTTTGCTTTTCTTTGTGTTGTTTTTTTGAATGTCCTGAGGACCAGACTTAGCTTTTTTGATTATTCTACTAGAATTATTGAGCATTCATCAGGGTATTTTAATTTTAGTATGTGTCTTGTTCAACAAGCTTTCTAGTGTTTTATGTTTTCATGTAACAAATGTGATGCCCTGTGATAAACTTGCGAACCGTGAAAGGTGCACCCCGCCCCTTGCCCTATGATTGCTGGATATGGGCACCGGCGACCCCCGTGACCCAAAATGGAAGAAACGGGTAAAGATAATGGATGGATGTAGAAAATGGGCAATGTTTAGGCTGATGGTCCTCCTTGATCATGTGAGCAGCTGGTTTTGGCTGTCATCAGGAAGTCTTTATTTATAAGACTCAGCTGAATACAACATCTCAGACTAAGGAAGTCTTTATAAGACTGAGCTGAATACAGCATCTCAGACTGAGGATGTCTTTCGTCACTCGTAAGTTAGGGATAACCTGTACTTTACAGTGGGTTGTGGTGAACCGTGTAAAAAAAGTACAATTTTGTTTTAGAAATATGTACAAGTTTATAATGTTAATGTTTTATAATATGTAAATATGTCATCTCAGACTGAGGAACTCTTTCATCGCTCGTAAGTCGGGGATCACCTGTACTTTACAGTGGGTTGTGGTGAACCGTGTAAAAAAAGTACAATTTTGTTTTAGAAATATGTACAAGTTTGTAATGTTAATGTTTTATAATATGTAAATATGTCATCTCAGACTGAGGAACTCTTTCGTCGCTCGTAAGTCGGGGATCACCTGTACTTTACAGTGGGTTGTGGTGAACCCTGTAAAAAAAGTACAATTTTGTTTTAGAAATATGTACAAGTTTGTAATGTTAATGTTTTATAATATGTAAATATGTCATCTCAGAAGTCTTTCATCGCTCATAAGTCAGGGATCACCTGTACTTTACATTGGGTTGTGATTAACCCTGCAGAAAAAGTAAAATTTTGTTTTAGAAATATGTACAAGTTTGTAATGTTAATGTTTTATAAAATGTAAATATGTCATCTCAGACTGAGGAACTCTTTCGTCGCTCGTAAGTCGGGGATCCCCTGTACTTTACATTAGGTTGTGATTAACCCTGCAGAAAAAGTAAAATTTTGTTTTAGAAATATGTATATAATGTTAATATGTTTTATAATAATGTAAATATGTCAACAGAATTTAAGTTTTTATTTTATTTTATTTGAAACATTTAAGTTTTATTTTATTTTAAACATTTGAAGATTTGTTAGTGAATATAAATAAAGTATGTGCCTAATTTGTTTAATAAAATCAGTTCAAAAAACTGTTCTCCTAATGCAGTGTCCTGTCACATTTGTGTGTTTTATGTTAATTTTATGTTAAGTAGGCGGAGTTTAAATGTCCCTTTAAAGACCCCATAATGCATGTTTGTCCTCATAAACCACATTTTTTGACGTCCTTGTAAACCACACTGGAGTCTGGGTGGTAAAACGTGCTGTGAAGCTCCTATCGGAAAGCTAAAGTGACCCAAATTTTTTTCAAAATTTTTAGAGTGCTCTGAGCTTGGTCCCAGGTCGCTAGGACCTCGGGAAGGGGTAGACCCCGTATTACACCTTCGGGCGGGTTTGGCGAAAAAGTCCGGCTAAACCACATTGACAAACCTGTGTGTGTGTGTGTGAGAGAGAGAGTGAAAATTGACCTTATTTATACTTATTATTGTGGGTTAGTTTTGTGAGTTACTGCCATCTGTGATTAGTTGTTAACAATGTGTATATTTCTTTGCAGTTTGTTGACATGGAGATGAAGATGTTCCTGGACTCGAGCAGACAAACCCGTTTCCCTGGTCCCTTGTTCCAGAGGAATGGTGACTCCTTGACATATTTTATTGTGAAGTTAGTTATTTTGATTTAGTTTTAGCTGGTAGCTCATTTTACTGAGACCTCAGACCTCAAGTTGTACCTGTGCCTTGTTGTCACATGTTATTAAAAACAATTTGAAATAACAAATGCACAAATTCTTGTCTTACTTCACAATAAGTGTGGTTTTGCAGTAGAATAAAGGAAAGCAGGCAATGAAAAGAAACTATTTAGAATGAAAGTAAATTCATTGTAAAAGAGGAACACCTCTGGTATTCAAACACAACAATTTGTCATGATGCACTGCAGTTTTTCATCAATGTTTTTGGAAACCGATGTACTTGCAGAGAAACTAGTGCTCATGTTCTGCACACCATCTAGCAGAGTTTTAAAATTACATAGAAATGCTTTATTTAAGCACTGACTTTTAATCAGGTGTTATTGTTGTGGGAAGCTAAGTTTTGCAGCTGGTTTTTGAAGCATGTTTTTGTAGCTGTAAAATGTGTTTACCTATACCAGCTTATGTTTTTGGCGTGTTTTATCCACACAGATATAAATGACAGCGAGAGAGTGGCATGTCAGATAAACACATTTAATCATAACACTAGGAACATTTTTTGACAATTTATGCCAAGCTAATACAAGTACAGCATCCACACATCACAGTAAAGAGTAATTTAGTCATTCATCCTGCCTTGGACAGCTGTTTGGGTGATCCTGACACACTGGTGAAGCCCCAATGCAGAGGTTATGCAGAAGGCAGGCTGCCATGATGACAATCATCACCACAGCATCAATTTGTTAGGCCAGGGGATGAAGGTGTGTCCCATTGTGCAAAATGGCCTTCAGTATTTCCATGATGATCCTGTGCGCTGAGGACTGCGAGACATCAAATTTGTCAGACATCTCCCTGAAGCTGTTCTGGTTGGCCATGTACTAGGCATGTAACGGTTGTAGTTGGTGTACCGAACCGAAAAGGTACGGAGGTGGACCGAACCGAACGTGCTGTACCGAAACGGTTATTTTTTCACTCATTGAATGTTAATATGTGCGCCGCGGAACAAAATTTCCTGGGCGCGTTTCAGCACGGAGCTATTATCTCGCAGCACGCGCAGCATTAGCCGTTAGCTTCTCGCTGCGGTTTCCTGTTTGTTAACGTTATGGTTTTCTTGTTAAAAGACGAGCGCACAAAGCTGTGTGTGTGGACGTTTTTTCATGAAGACTGGATCTGCAGCAGCAACACGTCTAACGTGAACGCGCTGGAAACTACGTCATCAGAACGTGAACGAGCTGTTACAAAGTACGCTAACCACACAGCTGCATTTAAACAACTTCTACAAAGTGCGCTAACAACACAGCTGCATTTAAACAACTTCATCAGGTAATTTAGATGGGTCCAGATCAATAACACAAACTGTATGAGTTTTTAAAGCTCTGAATCTAAGTCTGAAAGTTTTTAATGCACAGTTGATCCTTGCTATGAGACATCCATCACGTCAACACTTAAGTCAAAAAGTTCAGCTCTTTATGAAAAAACTAAAACTGATGGTCAACAAGTCCTGGAGCTGATTTAAACCCTGCCCTGATGATGAGTGAGATATTCAACCGTTCAAGAGGTATTGTTATTTTATTATAATTATTATTTATAATTTATTATTATTTAAAATTATAATCTTATTAACTTATTTTTTTACCTCTGTGTTTTATTTCCAGTATTTCCAGTTACAGAGGTAGCTGCTCTCCTTCCACTTCAGGGAAATCCACCAGAGATCACCTGCTGCAGCTAAGAAGTGTGTGATGACTGAATTGAACTCTGGAACTGTTCCAGGACCAGGGGCTTCATGTACAAAGACTTGCGTAGATTTCTTACTGAAAAGTCACGTACGGACAAATCCAGAAAAGTGTCCACGCACAAAAAAATCCAGATTTATCAAACTGTGCGTACACCGGTATCCACGCACATTCCTTATGTACAACACAATCAACGTGGAATTCAGCGCACATGAGAGAGTGGCCGACTCCGCCTTTGACACGCCTCCGTATGAATATGCAAAGTCATTCAAATATGCCATGCACGACAGGAATGTCGTCTCTGCTCCATTGCAAATCATGTCGGAACGTGGAAAAAAGAGGAACTTCACGGACTGTGAACAGAAATCACTTCTGAGTGAGGCAGAGAAGCACGGAAAAAGGCTTCATTCGGCACGCACAGTGCAAAACAAACCATCCACTTTTAAATAAGAAGTTGACCAAGCTGATCTAACATGCCTGTATAGCTTAGTGGCGAACGCGCCCGCCCTTCGTCCCAAAGGTCGTGAGATCGACTCC
>JBBPBX010100223.1:0-12397 GCA_038048925.1 Garcialebias charrua | reverse complement strand
CTCAGTGTGTCTCAGTGTGTCTCAGTGTGTCTCATTGTCTCTCAGTGTGTCTCTCAGTGTGTCTCTCATTGTGTCCATGTGTCTCTCAGTGTGTCTCTCAGTGTGTCTCAGTGTGTCTCTCAGTGTGTCTCGCGTGTCTCTCAGTGTGTCTCAGTATGGCTCTCAGTGTGTCTCTCAGTGTGTCTCAGTGTCTCTTATTGTGTCTCAGTGTGTCTCTCAGTGTGTCTGTGTGTCTTATATTGTGTCTCTCATTGTGTCTCAGTGTCTCTCATTGTGTCTCAGTGTCTCTAATTGTGTCTCAGTGTCTCTCAGTGTCTCTCATTGTGTCTCAGTGTCTCTCATTGTGTCTCAGTGTCTCTCATTGTGTCTCAGTGCCCCTCAGTGTCTCTCATTGTCTCTCATTGTGTCTCAGTGTCTCTCATTGTGTCTCAGTGTGTTTCAGTGTCTCTCATTGTGTCTCCGTGTGTCTCAGTGTCTCTCATTGTGTCTCAGTGTCTATCATTGTGTCTCAGTGTCTCTCAGTGTCTCTCATTGTGTCTCAGTGTCTCTCAGTGTGTCTCAGTGTCTCTCATTGTGTCTCAGTGTGTCTCAGTATCTCTCATTGTGTCTCAGTGTCTCTCATTGTGTCTCAGTGTCCCTCAGTGTCTCTCATTGTGTCTCAGTGTCTCTCATTGTTGTCATGTATTGGGATGCTGACAGAGTTTACGGGATGACGTGTGTGGGGGCGGAGTTAAGAAGGTGTTCGTTCTGGAAGAGCGGTGGCAGGTGGTGGATGAAGATGGTTCAATAAAGTGAATGAAACGATACCACTTCGTCTAATGATTCAATTCAGAATATCTGCCTAATTCAGTAATAAGGTGGATATACAACAATGGCGACGAGGAAAAACATTGTCAAGCTGAAGATGACGATGGATTCATGTGGATTGTAAAGACGGTGTCGCGCTGAAGACGTCAACGGCAACACGAGGTTAGCTAAAAAAGTTCAAGCTAACATGGAAAAGTCAAGTATTCAACCGTTCGATTGCTACACGGATCCAGCGACCCTTGGACCAAGATGGACAAGGTGGCTGACATCATTTGAGCTGTATGCAGACGGTAAAGGACTTATTCTGTTTGATGATGCCACAGACGCAATTAAACAGCGGAGGCGCGCGCTGTTACTGCACCTGGCCGGACAAGACGTGCAGGACATTTTTTCTACATTACCACAAGGAGGTGAGGTTACGGATTATGAAGCTGCAGTGGCTGCGCTGAACACTTATTTTGTGCCACGAGTAAATGAAGCATATGCTCGTCAGACTTTTCACAAAATATTCCAGAAACAAGGTGAAACTATTCAACAATTCTGTACTCGCTTAAGGCAAGCTGCAAGAGACTGTGACTTTCGTGGCGACAATGATAACCAAATAAGAGATGCGGTTTTGAGCAAATGCACATCTGAATACGTGCGAAGAAAGTTGCTGGAGGAGGGTCCCGGCTTGACACTGGCTCGTACACTGGAGGTGGCTTCGCAGTGCGAGCGCGTGGAGGAGCAGCTGGCGGCGATGAGCGTCACCGAGGAAAAGAAGATGGAGGACGCGGTCAACAGGATTGCAACAACAAAGAAAGGAAAGCACTGGAAATCAAAAGAAAATGTGAAGGAGGAAAATAAAACAGAAAGACAGTGTTACAGATGTGGATTCACAGATCACATGGGAAAAGATCCAAAATGCCCAGCACGAGGACAAACATGTCACAAATGTACTGGTAAGGACCACTTTTCAAAAATGTGCCGCACAAAAAGGCAAAAGAACCAAAATGTGAATATGATGGATGAATATGCTTTTATTGTGAAGGAGGACAATGTACCTGATAAACTGTTATTTTCTGTGGGGGGAGTCGAGCTAAAAATGTTGATTGACTCTGGTGCTACAAGCAATATAATGGGAGAAAATATATGGGAAAAACTTAAAGCTGAAAAGATAAAATGTTATTCATATGTACCTAAAGAGCAGAGAAAGCTGTATGCTTATTCCTCAACACAAGCTTTAAACATTAAAGGTGCATTCAGGTGTGAAGTGAAAATTGGCAACAGGAGAGAAGAAACAGAGTTTATTGTCATAAGAGGCAATGGTGAACCACTCCTGGGTAAAAAAACTGCTGTAAAGCTTGGAGTGTTAAAAATAGGAGAAAATGTAGCAATGGTCACAGAATCAAATAATATTCTGCAAGAACAGTACCCAGATGCATTTAAAGGGATAGGAAAATTAAACACCAAACAAAGCAAACTCACAAAAGAAAGAGTGAGAGCTGTAGCAACAGGAAATGCTGCAGATGGAAATGCTGCAGGTGTTAATGGGAAACTAAATACTGCTGACTCATTATCAAGACTGTTATCAGATAAGATAACACAAGACACACACATTCATGAGTCTGAGGAGTATGTGAGACAGGTGGAGGAGGCATCTGCCACAGATTCAGAATTAACAGAGGTGCGAAAAGCAGTTGAAAATGGACATTTTGAAAAATGCAAAGCATATGCACCCATTGCTAATGAACTGTGTGTGGTGGGATACATAGTTTTAAGAGGAACACGCATTGTGATGCCAGAAAAGCTCAGAGCTAAAGCAATCATGTTGGCACATGAAGGACATTTAGGAATTGTTGGGACAAAACAACGGCTCAGGACAAAAGTATGGTGGCCTGGCATGGACAAAGCAACAGAAAAATATTGCAAAGCATGTCATGGTTGTCAAATAGTAGCCAGACCTGATCCACCAGAACCGGTGAGAAGCACAATTTTACCAGATGGACCGTGGCAAGATGTGGCAGTAGATTTACTGGGACCATTATCTTCAAATCACTCCATTCTTGTGCTAATAGACTATTACAGCCGTTATTATGAATATGAGGTGTTAACATCTACGACTGCTGAGAAAGTCATTGACTCTATTGACTGTATGTTTAGTAGACATGGTCTACCAGTTTCCATTAGATCTGACAATGGTCCACAGTTCAAATCTGAATTATTCAAAGAATACTGTGAAAATAATGGAATCAAACATGTGAGGACAACACCAAAATGGGCTCAAGCCAACGGTGAAGTGGAACGTCAGAACGCATCACTGATGAAGAGGATCAGAATTGCACAAGCTGAAGGACTGGACTGGAAACGAGAACTAAGAAAATATGTGACAGCTTATCGAAGCATTGAACATGCAACCACAGGCAAAAGTCCTGCAGAACTGTTATTCAACAGAAAAATGAGAGGAAAGTTACCGGACATGAGTGAAACAAACACAGCTGAGTTACCGGACATGAGTGAAACAAACACAGCTGCGTTGGATGTACGTGACAGAGACGCAGAACAAAAAGGAAAAGCGAAAAGTTATGCTGACATCCGAAGAGGAGCTCAACATTCAAAAGTAGAACTGGGAGACACAGTGTTGGTTCAACAGGAAAAAGTTGACAAACTAACAACACCATTTAATGCAATACCACACAAAGTCGTGAGCAAAACAGGAAACCAAGTTGTGGTTGAATCACCAACAGGAGCTCGGTATCACCGAAACACCACACATGTGAGAAAATATGAAACTGAGGAAAAAGTTGGTGAACAAAAACTGTTTTCTGAAAATAAAGACTTTGAGGAAGAAAAAGAAGAAAACACTTACAGTGCAACACCACAAGAGGGCACTCAAGACTTAGAAATGGGAAAGACATTTAGGCCTCAGAGACTCAGAAAGACTCCAGAGAGGTTTCGTGACTTTGTATAATTTAAAAAAAAAAAAAAGGGAAATGGTTGGTCAGGGTTCTAAGAAAGAAATGTAAATTGTTTTATGTTGTTCTGTGACTAAGGAAATGTATTGGCAAGCCTGAAGGCGTGAAGATGATGGAAAAGAAAAAAACTGATGTTTAAATGTATGGAGGGGGAAATTGAAAATCTAAGGAAAAGGGGGATGTCATGTATTGGGATGCTGACAGAGTTTACGTGATGACGTGTGTGGGGGCGGAGTTAAGAAGGTGTTCGTTCTGGAAGAGCGGTGGCAGGTGGTGGATGAAGATGGTTCAATAAAGTGAATGAAACGATACCACTTCGTCTAATGATTCAATTCAGAATATCTGCCTAATTCAGTAATAAGGTGGATATACAACAATTGTGTCTCAGTGTGTCTCAGTGTCTCTCATTGTGTCTCAGTGTGTCTCAGTATCTCTCATTGTGTCTCAGTGTCTCTCAGTGTGTCTCTCAGTGTGTCTCTCAGTGTGTCTCTCAGTGTCTCTCAGTTTGTCTCTCATTGTGTCTCAGTGTCTCTCAGTGTCACTCAGTGTGTCTCTCAGTGTGTCTCTCAGTGTGTCTCAGTGTCTCTCATTGTGTCTCAGTGTGTCTCAGTGTGTCTCTCAGTGCCTCTCATTGTGTCGCAGTGTCTCTCAGTATGTCTCTCAGTGTGTCTCAGTGTCTCTCATTGTGTCTCAGTGTCTCTCAGTGTCGCTCAATGTGTCTCTCAGTGTGTCTCTCAGTGTATCTCAGTGTCTTTCAGTGTGTCTCAGTGTCTCTCAGTGTGTCTATCATTGTCTCTCAGTGTGTCTCAGTGTCTCTCAGTGTGTCTCTCAGTGTGTCTCAGTGTCTCTCATTGTGTCTCAGTGTCTCTCAGTATGTCTCTCAGTGTGTCTCAATGTCTCTCATTGTGTCTCAGTGTCTCACAGTGTGTCTTTCAGTGTGTCTCAGTGTCTCTCAGTGTGTCTCAGTGTCTCTCAGTGTCTCTCAGTGTGTCTCTCAGTGTGTCTATCAGTGTCTCTCATTGTGTCTCTCAGTGTGTCTAACAGTGTGTCTCAGTGTCTCTCATTGTGTCTCAGTGTCTCTCAGTGTGTCTCTCATTGTGTGCTGGTGAAGATTCTCCATCATCCAGGACATGATAAATCAAAAAGGCGTTCAATACAAGATCAACTGGACTTTATTTGTAACAGAAAAGTTTCGACTCCCATCCGGGAGGCTTTCTCAATTCCATGAACAACTGTGAGAAGTTTGGAGTTATAACAGAACCACGCACCATCATGTGTAAATTTCAAGCTGAGGTAACACAAACATGTAAATTGACAGATCACACCTTAACAGTAGGGGGTGTTCCCTTGAGGTCTCTGACAGAAGACACAACACTGTATGTGTAGGGATACAGCACTCTCATGTCCGTATGGAATATGGGCCTCTCCGCATCTCTCTGAAACTCTCAGTGTTACACTTTCTTGGACATCTCAAGGACACAAGTGGACACTACTTTTTGTTAGAATTATGTTGAATTAATGGACACCAATTAATCAGATTGAACTTTCTTTTTAATGTGTGTTAATTCAGAATTGATCAACAGTATATTTTTGTCATTTAATGATGATTTTACTAAGCTGGTATATTTTAAATATGCCAAAGTTAAGAGAACATCTCAGAATGATCTTGCTTTAAACTGTCTGCTCTCTGCAGAATAAGTGTCTAAAGTTGAATGAACAATCCGTTCTATTTGTTTGAACTGTTTTTGGAACGAAAGAAAAGTTCTAGACATAACTTAATCTTCGGTCTCCCGTCCGTTCTAAAAACAATTCATCTGTGCTCAAACAGAGAGTGCTCTGTTTTCACACCTGCAGGTTTTGTTTTGTCTCCGTGCTGGGACTCAGTTCTCGGGGAGAAGCTGAGCTGATGAGTTCTCGGGGAGAAGGGAAGATGCACGGACGTTTTTCTCCAAGCTGATGTACGTCCCGGCCATGCACCAAGGGCCCACGTCTTCAGCAAAGGTTCAAACAGCACGTCAGCTGTGAACCCCTTCGAGTGTCACAGCTCCAAGCGGTGACACTCTTTCTGGAAGTTATCTTGAAACAAAACCAGAGCTGGGCATTACTCTGGGAGGCCGACGCAGACGGTCTCGAGACCGTGGCAAGATGAACGTGGGTCGCCTGTAAAACGCAGCAGCATGCGCGTCTGGTTTGACTAATTTACCGGAGTCGAGACAGGATCATCTTCACGAAGGTAAAAGTCGTTTCATCACGGTACGGACGTCCAGCCGAAACCAAGCAGAGGGTGCTATCTCTGGTTAAACATCTCAAGATAAGTCCGCTCATTCTCAATCAGTTCATCTGGACAGTTTCTTTTTAGCAGAAACGTTTCACCCTCACTCCAGAGGGCTTCCTCAGTCAGAGTAGTCCAAAGCACACTGAAGTTAACCCACCAAGTAAGCAACTTATGTGGACCAACCAGTTTGCTGTAGCCAAGATGGTTTCTGGGGGCGTGTCCCTCGTCGACTCCTCCCAGGCAGGCAGACATGTCCAAAGTGGTTCAAGACAAGAAAGTTAATTCTCAATAGTCCAGGTATCAAATCCGCTCATTCTCAATCAGTTCATCTGGACAGTTTCTAAAAAGAAACTGTCCAGATGAACTGATTGAGAATGAGCGGATTTGATACCTGGACTATTGAGAATTAACTTTCTTGTCTTGAACCACTTTGGACATGTCTGCCTGCCTGGGAGGAGTCGACGAGGGACACGCCCCCAGAAACCATCTTGGCTACAGCAAACTGGTTGGTCCACATAAGTTGCTTACTTGGTGGGTTAACTTCAGTGTGCTTTGGACTACTCTGACTGAGGAAGCCCTCTGGAGTGAGGGTGAAACGTTTCTGCTAAAAAGAAACTGTCCAGATGAACTGATTGAGAATGAGCGGATTTGATACCTGGACTATTGAGAATTAACTTTCTTGTCTTGAACCACTTTGGACATGTCTGCCTGCCTGGGAGGAGTCGACGAGGGACACGCCCCCAGAAACCATCTTGGCTACAGCAAACTGGTTGGTCCACATAAGTTGCTTACTTGGTGGGTTAACTTCAGTGTGCTTTGGACTACTCTGACTGAGGAAGCCATGGTCTTGAGCCGGAAAAGGGTAGCGTGCCCTCTCCGGGTCGGGGAGGAGGTCCTTACCCAAGTGGAGGAGTTTAAGTATCTCGGGATCTTGTTCACGAATGAGGGAAAACTGGAGCGTGAGATCGATAGGCGGATAGGTGCAGCGTCCGCAGTGAAGCGGGCGCTGTACCGGTCTGTCGTGGTGAAGAGAGAGCTGAGTCAAAAGGCAAAGCTCTCAATTTACCGATCGATCTACGTTCCCACCCTCATCTATGGTCATGAGCTTTGGGTTATGACCGAAAGAACAAGATCTCGGATACAAGCGGCTGAAATGAGTTTTCTCCGCAGGGTGGCTGGACTCTCCCTTAGAGATAGGGTGAGAAGCTCAGTCATCCGGGAGGGACTCGGAGTAGAGCCGCTGCTTCTCCACATCGAGAGGAGCCAGTTGAGGTGGCTCGGGCATCTGGTTAGGATGCCTCCTGGACGCCTCCCTGGTGAGGTGTTCCGGGCATGTCCCACCGGGAGGAGACCCAGAGGAAGACCCAGGATACGCTGGAGGGACTATGTTTCTCGGCTGGCCTGGGAACGCCTTGGGATTCCCCCAGAGGAGCTGCTCCAAGTGGCTGGGGAGAGGGAAGTCTGGGCCTCCCTACTTAGGCTGCTACCCCCGCGACCCGACCCCGGATAAGCGGAAGAAAATGGATGGATGGATGGACGCTGGAACTTAGGAAAATTTTGAACAGAGACACGTTTCTGGTCCCTCCCCCTCAGAGCCATATATGGCTCTGTTACCCTTGCTCTGCTGAAATTCAAATTCAAGCTCTGTTTTTATTGGCTGATTCAAATTCAAGCTCTGTTTTTATTGGCTGGTTACAAACTCTGTTTTTATTGGCTGGTTAACGGCGGGTCACTGTGGCTTTTTAGAAATGCTTTTAGAGAAGCAAGGGGACAATAGTTTTTTTCAGAGATTACTTGTCTAAAATCAGTATGTCAGGAGGTAGTGACAGAGTGAAGAAATATGTTAAAAATATATTGTTAGAAAAGTTACATACAGCTCCTTTAAGCCAAATCAAAGATTTAATATTTATGCAACATACATTTTTTTTCTCAATATGGCTTCAATGTACAATTTTCAAATGCTAATAAGAAAATGAATAAATGTATCCCCCATTGAACTTCATAAATTAAACTGCATCATTAATTGGAGAATATTTGGGCATTAGATAATAAAATAAATCCAATCCAGTCATGCAATCCAGTGCACAGTTTTAAGTGTTTGGCATTTTTACCACACAGTTTAGGTGCATTATTATTAAAAACGCAAACCTATCCTTATCAGTATGGGGTGCCGTTTGTAAAGTTGCACAGTCAAAAATTAACATCAATATTTTTGATTTATTTAGCTTTTAATAAGAAAAATAATGTTTGTTTTTTTCAAGTCATATTTTCACCATGTTATTCATACATTTATAAATGTCATAATTCCCAACTAAATATTTAATTTATAAGTTAAATATTTAGTTAGGAAACTAAATATTTAGGTGTTAACTAAATATTGAATTTACACCTAAATATTTAGTTTACTAACTAAATATTTAATTTCTAAGCTAAACATTTAATTCCTAAACTAAATATTTAATTTGCTATCTAAATGTTTAGCCTGTGCCAAAATATTTAACTAGCAAGTTAAATGTTTAGCTAACAAGTTGAATATTTAACTAGCAAGTTAAATATTTAGGTTTGAGGTAAATATTTAGTTAACAAATTAAATGTTTATTTTGGAAATTAAATATTTAGTTTGTAAAATGTATATTTAAAAGGTCTTGACTTTACCAACTTCAGTAATCTTCGTCCGATCTCCAATCTGCCCTTTATTTCCAAGGTTCTTGAAAAAGTTGTTTCTAGTCAACTTCACTCACACATGTCCAACAATAACATTTATGAAGAGTTTCAATCTGGTTTTCACCCCACCATAGCACCGAAACAGCTCTAGTAAAAATTACTAACGACCTTCTTCTTGCTGCTGACGCTGGTCTTCTGTCCATCCTCATTCTCCTTGATTTAAGTTCTGCCTTCGACACCATCTGTCATTCTATCCTCCTCAACAGACTAACCTCCATTGGCATCTCAGGTACTCGGTTAGACTGGTTCAAATCTTATCTCTTTGAGCGCACTCAATTCATTCAGCTTAAATCCTTCCGTTCCCAGTCCTCCCCCGTCTCCACGGGTGTCCCCCAAGGCTCTGTCCTCGGAACCCTCCTCTTCATCATTTACCTCCTACCTCTAGGTCACATCTTCCGAAATACGGCGTCCATTTCCACTGTTATGCTGATGACTCACAGCTTTACTTGTCTACAAAACCAAACTCCACCCACCCTCCATCCTCACCGACTGTCTCATTGAGCTAAATCACTGGTTTTCTAACAATTTCCTTCAACTAAACAGTAACAAAACAGAAATCATTCTTGTTGGTACCAAAAACTCTATTTCAAAATCAGAACATCTTCTCGTCCCCCTTAACAACTCTCTGCTATCCCCCTCCCCTCAGGTCAAGAGTCTCGGTGTCATCCTCGACACCACTCTCTCCTTCACTTCACACATCAACAATGTTACTCGGTCTGCCTATTTCCACCTCCGTAATATTAACCGTCTCCGTCCTTCTCTCACACCCCGCTCCACAGCCATCCTGGTGCACAGTCTTGTGACTTCCCGTATCGATTACTGCAACTCCCTTCTCTATGGCCTCCCCAACAAATCTCTCCACAAGTTACAGATGGTCCAGAACTCAGCTGCCCGTGTCATCACTCAAACCTCCTACTATAACCACATCACTCCTGTCCTGCAGCAGCTCCACTGGCTCCCGGTTAAATCACGCATCATCTTCAAAATTCTACTCCTCACGTTCAAATCTATCCACAACCTTGCCCCTCCTTATCTATCTGACCTCCTACAAATCTCCATCCCATCACGCTCTCTCAGATCCTCCTCTTCACTACATCTCCATGTACCCTCTGCCCACCTCTCCACCATGGGGAGCAGGGCCTTCACCTGCTCTGCCCCTCACCTCTGGAACGCTCTACCGCCAGACCTTCGAAACACCACCTCCCTTTCTCTGTTCAAGACAGCCCTGAAAACACATCTCTTTAGACTAGCTTATCATTAACTTTACTAAATGTATTTTAATTCTTTTGTATTTTATATTCTTTATGTATTTTATATTTCAATTTGTTACTGCTAATGTTTGAACTGTGTTTGTTTGTTAAGTGTCCTTGGGTGTCCTGAAAGGCGCTTTTAAATAAAATGATGATTATTATTATTATTATTATTATTATTATTATTACTTAGGTCCAAACTAAATATTTGGTTAGCAAATTAAATGTTTAGTTTAGGAATTAAATGTTTAGCTTAGAAATTAAATATTTAGTTAGTTATACCAAAATATTTAGTTTACTAACTACTAAATGTTTAGATAGATATGAAAATTGTAATTTACACCTAAATATTTAGTTTACTAACTAAATATTTAACTTGCAAGTTAAGTATTTATTTTGTAAACAAAATATTTATCTTGTAAATTAAATATTTATTTGGAAACTATGACATTTATAAATGTATGAATAACATGGTGAAAATATGATTTTGAAAAAAGAAAACTATTTTTTCTTATTAAAAGCTAAATAAACCAAAATATTGATGTTAATTTTTGATTGTGCAACTTTACAAACGACACCGCATATACAGTATCTGTGGTGTATAAATTGTTAAGTTATACCATGTAATGTATACGATATAAATGCTCTGAGCAGACGCTCACCACCGACATGCACAAATTGAAGCTTTGTGAACTGTTGAATCCACTCCTCTAGCTGCTCCTGAAGCGAGTGTTTGCCGGCGCGTTCCCCTCGGTGATGAATACAGGACTCATTAGAATTTCTGTCATGTCACAGCAACGTTGGCCTGCGGCATTTTATCTGAAGCACGGCTGAGGAACCCGTCGTGTTTCTCAACAGAGACACATTTACGATTAAACAGTCAAAACACCTTTGCTCCGTGTCCTGTCCAGAGTTTTTGTGACGGTACAGAAAATGTTCTTCAGGTGAGAGAGGCGGCGTGAAAAAAGATGACGGTGTTACAATTTCTGAGTAAGTACGGGAAAGAAATTTAAAATGTAACAATGCCATGTGGAAGTAAAACTCCCTGTAGATGTTATGATAGAAAAAACTATCAAGTTATATATTTCAAAGGTCAGAGTTAATATTTACAGGTTGAAGTGTTTTTACTCGGTTGATGTCCTCAGTGTGTGAGGTTGCTTTGATTACAGTTTTATCTAGAGATTTGAAACGATGGAAATAGATTAATAAAATACAGCAGAACAGGTTTTGAGACTAGATTTAAAGCTCTACTGAGCTGCTATTTCAGTAACCGAAGCAACCTTTTTATCACATCAGCGCCATCAGATAACAAAATAGATTTGAGGAGTTAGAAATATTTAGTCTACTTCTTATCTAACCTTAGATCAGCTTTATTTTTCTGTTATGTTTCAGATCTGTACTTTCTTTGCTGTTCAGCTCTTTTGATAAACCCTTTAATAAGTCTTTAAATATCCCTATCCATTCAAAATACAGTTGCTAACTTTATCTCATCGCAATTTTCCGTGACCCATAAAGGATACAGCTGGGATTAAATCAGCAGGGTTAATTTTCCAGAAACAAACCAAAGTTCAGAAGCAGAGGAAGCGTGGATTTGTTCAGTCTCGTATTTATTTATTTATTTTTGCTTGTTGATGCTTTTGCATACACCATTAACTTTCTCTGAAAAGTCTGCTGCCTTCAGTTTCCCTTCTGAAGCCCCGTATTTCCAGGAAGTGGACACTGAGCACAAAGGTCCTTTTATGCGACAGGTGTTTTTTTGGGTCTGCCCTGGTGCATTGTGGGAGTTACAGTGTCTGTTATACTGATGATGTTATGGTCATAATTATAGCTCTGGGCGTATTTGCATTCATATTTGAATCTCTGTTTAGTCTGGACACACTTCTACTGCTCGGATAGTTAAATGTGATACGACGAGTGCTGGCGATACTGAAAATGCCTGTGTGGGATCTTTGGAAAGCTGCCCCCACCCCCCACCCTCGCCCGGGCCCATCCGACAGCCTTCGTCTCAGTGATTACGGAGCTGTTGAGGGATGGAAATTCTCTCCAGGCTTCGTCATCATTATTCAGCAGGCGGGAAACGGTTTTCACAAACTGGCCTACCCCCAGCTGAGAGTGGTCTGGTTCCAGGTTACGTAACATTTTAAACTGTTTGAACTGATGCCTCAGCATGAATGTGAGCTCTGCAGGACCAGGGATCGATAAAGGAAGGGTCAGAATGAAGACGAAACTTGAAGACAAAACAGAATGAGGACAGAAAATACTGCGTCCACTGAACAATTTTACTTCAAGCTACATATCCTGCGTCAAACTTTAAAGGTTATTATCTTGTTGTGCATTTAGAGTTCATTTTAAGATTATTTTATTTGTTTTTAAAAGTTTAAATGGTC
>JBBPBX010100222.1:0-12397 GCA_038048925.1 Garcialebias charrua | reverse complement strand
GAACAAATCCAGAACAGCAAGAAATACTAAAACAAGACCAAGACTAGAACAAGACCAGAACAAGATTAGGATCAGAATAAGAACTATAACAAGACCATGACAAGAAGAATAATTAGAACAAGAGCAGGACAAGAACAAGAAATACAAAAACAAGAACAAGACAAGAATAAAACTAGAACAGGATTAGGTCCACAGCAAGAGCAAGAACTAGAATAAGACCAGGAACAAAACAAGAGCAAGACCAAAACAAGATTAAGACCAGAACAAGAACAAAAGTCCAGAGCAAGAACTATAACAAGACCAAGACAAGAAGAATAATTATAAGACCAGGACAAGAACAAATACAAGAAATACTAAAACTAAAACAAGACCAGGACAAGAACAAGACCAAGAACAAAACAAGACCAAAACAAGATGAAGACCAGAACAAGAACAAATCCAGAACAACAAAAAATACTAAAACAAGTCCAAGATGAGAACAAGACCAGAACAAGGTTAGTATCAGAACAAGAACTGGAACTAGAACAAGAACAACAAGAATAATTAGAACAAGATCAGGACAAGAACAAGAAATACAAAAACAAGAAGACAAGAATAAGACCAGAACAAGATTGGGTCCACAACAAGGGCAAAAACTAGAACAAGACCAGGAACAAAACAAGAACAAGACCGAAACAAGATTAAGACCAGAACAATAACAAAAGTCCAGAGCAAGAACTATAACAAAACCAAGACAAGAAGGATACAGTAAGTAGAACAAGATCAAGACAAGAATAAGACCAAGAACAAAACAAGAACAAGACCAGAACAAAAGCAATAACCAAAACAAGACAAGAATATGTCCAGAACAACTGCATATATATGTATAATGAAAAGTGCATTATAAATTGAATTATTATTATTATTATTATTATTATTATTATTATTATATAACCTCCAGCAGAACCAGGCTCTGGATGAGCTGCCATACGTACTGGTTGGGGTCTGGGAGGACAGGAACAAGAAACAGACATGGCAGGTCCAGGTGTACTTTCTACAGGTAGAGTAGAGCAAGTAAAGACAGCAGCATAGTAAGAACATTTGGTCCATTTGTTCTCCAGCAGTCCAAGCCTATAGCAGCATAACTAAAGAATATCTCATGAACCACAAGCCGAGCCTAACTATAGGATTTATCAAAACCATACCAGCTCGGCACGAGCTCAGCAGGACAAAAACAGACCAAACATACCAGTAAATTAGGTTCTAGTGACATTTCTAATGATGCCTCATCTGACAGGGAATCAGAGGCAGTAATAGGAATTATTTGCTATTTTTTTCTCCAATTGAAATAATTGTATTTATAAAGAATCACATGAAGTCATCACTTCTTATACTGTACTTATGTCATCTGTCTTTAGGTCCTGGCAAGTAAAAAGCCAGTTATAAATCTTCTTCTGCCATTGAATGTGTTTCTTTTGGGTACACAACATCAAAGAACGAAAGATTTTCTCTAACTGAAATGCCAAAACGATTGACCTAATCTGTAATTTAAATAAAATAAAATAAAACTGTTTATTGTGATGATCGAAAAGATGGAAAGAAAGTTAACAAAAAGAAACTACATTTTTAGATTAAAAATACAAGAACCTGTTGTTTTGTGGAAAAAGACTGTCACAGCTAACTAAAATTTAGAATTACAAGATATGATAAAGAACTAATGTTATCTACATAATGTCACAAAAACAAAAGTTTTTATAATTAAAAAACAGTAATAAATGTTGCCGTTCCTTGCTTAAGCTATCATATTCAATAAATGCATTCTTGTGAATTTATAACAATTCTTTTTCATTATTTTCATCAACGACATTATGTATTTGGTCCTTTTTGCAGACGTTTGTTGTCTTTCACTGACTGCTAATGTTGTTTTTTTGTTTGTAGATATCAAAAGTATATTGCTTCTTGGTCGAAAAAACTCATGCTCCTGTTGTGGTAGTTTTTCTGTCAGTTGCTCCCCTCTGCAGGGTTTGTCAAAGCAAATCAAAAGTGCATGAGATTTGGCTATTGCTTTAAGCCAACCTGATGGAAACCTGCAGCCTCTGGATTATGAAACTGTTGAACTGGCCACCAAGCTAATGCAGCCCCAAGAAACTCCTGCTCCAGGTAAAGTCAGTATTCTTTCTCATTTCGTTTTATGCCATGTCCTGCCATGTAATCATGAAAAATATTCCATTCAGTTTATCTTTATTTCAAGGCCCCATGAGTTCATGTGCAAACAAATGTGATCCATCTATCTATTTTTCTTTTCTTCTTCCTTTCTAGAATGTGGGGCTCACTGGTGCCTATCTCCAGCAGTTTCTATGCAAGAAGCCGGGAGGGTGGGTACACCCTGGAAAGGTCACAAGTCCATCCCAGGGCCACAAACAACTCACACCTAGGGAGAACATTTAGAGTTCCCAGTTAGCCTAACATGCATGTTTATGGTCTGTGGAATGAAACCGGAGTAAGTGAAGAAAAGCCATGTAACAATGGGGAGAACATGCAAGCTCCACCCACATAGGTCCCCCCAGCCAGGATTCGATCTGCCAACCTTCCTTTTCTTATATTTAACATAAACTGTAGTGCAAAGTGAAATTTTAGTAATGAATTTGAGCCGGAAATTACAAAATGTCTAAACTTTGTCTGCTTTCTATCAGCACTTTCAGAGATCACCTTCAGTGTTTTTGCTTGTAACACAAGACCACCATGGTTTACTGACAGCTCTGCATAGTGACCAGAGCCATCCATCCATGTTCTTTTCCTGCTTTTCCTTTCTGGGTCGCAAGGCAGCTGGTCCTTGTCTTTAGCAGTCATTGTGAGAGGCTGGGCACACCTCGAACAGATTGCATTTCCATCACAGAGACAAACAAAACAAACAGCCTTTTACACTCTCACTCACACCTAGAGACAATTTAGAGCTACCGGTACCAAAAATCAGCCTAGCATGCATGTTTTTGATTTGTGGGAGAAATCACATACAGTACTTGGATGAGAAATCCAGGAGGTGATCTTGTGACCCATCCACTGTGTATGATACTCAAATCAGTTATTCCAGCAGTTTGCCAATCTGGGATAAATATGTAGACCAAAAAAATGTTCCATACTTTTACAACTCCTGAATAACTAGAAAGTAAAACGAACCTTTTCAAGAGGGAGGCTGAAGGAGAGGGTCTGTGTGTCCATGACAGAGCAAGTCTGCTTCTGATGGCAACCTGTAATACTGAAAATAATATGTACTTCCCTGTTTCTCCCTGCTGTTTGTCTTCTAGCCTGTTTTTGCTTAGCTAAAGAGACATTGCATTGGTCTCAGCTATTCACAACTTACTGTACAAGAAGAGTCTCCAACTATGTGTTCATTAGTGTGATGAATGTGTGCTGCTGCTGCAGACAGATAACATAAATGACATATGGTTGGACAGCGTGGAGTCAGGAGGCTCTGAAAGGATTTAACACAGTGTCACGGTCTCAGACTGCCTCTCATTTTCTGCTGGGTCTCTTTTTATTTATGTTTTTGTGTCTGTCTGTCTATCTGTCTGTCTGTCTGTCTATCTGTCTGTCTGTCTGTCTGTCTGTCTGTCTGTCTGTCTGTCTGTCTGTCTGTCTGTCTGTCTGTCTGTCTGTCTGTCTGTCTGTCTGTCTGTCTGTCTGTCTGTCTGTCTGTCTGTCTGTCTGTCTGTCTGTCTGTCTGTCTGTCTGTCTGTCTGTGCTTTGTCTTGGTTAAGGACGGCTGCTATACGGTTAGGGTTTAACTGAGACAATTGCGTTTTGAAAATGCTTCTCTTAAACAGACTTTATGAATTTTCTAATTAACAAAATATATAATTCAGCAAGAATAGCAGAGTGGCACAGTTGGGAGAGATGCTGACTCTCTGTGAGAAGGTCGCTTGATCGATAGCTGTTGTGTCAAATGACAGTTTTGACTTTTCCACACTGCACCCCATTTTCATCATCTCATCAGAGACTCTACTTCCTCAGACGGCTGAGACGAGCTGGTCTGAGAAGCTCAGTCCTCACCTCCTTCTACAGGTGTGCAGTGGAGAGCATCCTGTGCTCCAGCATCAACGTGTGGCATGGAGGCTGCACAGCTGCAGAAAGAAAAGCTTTGCAGAGAGTGGTGAAGGCTGCACAGAAGACTGTTGGAGTCAGTCTCCCCACCATCACAGACATCTACACCTCCAGATGCAGGAAGAGGGCCACCTGCATCATGAAGGACTCCACTCACCCAGCACACACTTTTTGCCCCATTCCCCTCAGGAAGGAGGTTGAGGAGCATTAAATAAAGAATCATTAGACTGAGGAACAGCTTCTACCCTAAGGCTGTTAGACTCATGAATCTCTAACCAGGATAATCACTGTGAAAGAAATCACTACGGTATAATGCCACTTCGATTGTTGATACATGCTGCTGATTTTCCATACTGCTGATCTCACGCTGCTGATTTATTTCATGCTGCTGTATTCATTCTTCCTCATCTGTTCACACAGACTCATGTTCGTGCTGCTGCTGTTTGGCGTATTGTTTTTGTACTATTAGTGCTTAGCATATTCTTAGTTTAGCATACTTCTTAGTTCATGTCTTAGATCTTACTATGTTTTTCTTTTCCATTTTATACTTTTGTTGGATGTAACTGGGACCACAGTTTTGTTCCACCACATCTGCCACATACGGTGCATATGACAAATAAATAAACTTTGACTTTGACTAAACAGAGGGGCCGCTCTAGCCTAAACTATTAGCTGTAGCTTATGTGGTTCTGATTAGGTTCTTAATGCAGATGTGTGGTCCTTTGTGGCAATCAGTGCCTAGAGGAGAATAGACACGCACCGGTGAGAAGCAGCCTCAGTAAGACTGTCAAACTATTTAGAACCCAGAAGCATACTTGTGTGGTAAACACTGCAGTAGTGTGAGGTGGTTTTAGTGCAATCAGAGATATTTTTTAGCACATAGACGTTCTGTGTTTGTTTAGTTTCCATAAGTCGGTTGGGGCTTGAGGTGACCCAATGCTGTTTAGAGACTCTTTAATTTAGATTATACATGTAGTCATTCTTCATTATCAATTTGATTAAAGCATATTATTTTGTAATATTTGAATGAATCATGCAAGTTAAATATTACTTGTATTTTTCTGATCATTAAATTAGATAGTTTACAGTATTCCCTCGCTAATTCACGGTTTGCCTTTCACGGACTCGCTCTATCATGGTTTGTGGACATACAGTACATAATATTGTACTATACAAAAAACACACAGCTGTATTGTAGTTTTCTTTCATTAAGCATACACTGTTTCACCAGCCTAAAGAACTGCATTACCCAGAAGACATCAGTTCACTTCCCAGAATTCAACACTGCTTCCAACCGCTGCTTTCTGCAAATGGTGGGAAAGTTTTGCAACGCTAAGTCAGAGACGTTCTGAAAGGATAAGCTCGCAGAACCGGCAGGAAAGTCGCAATTCTGAAGCTGAACTCATTCACTGCTGAGTAGATGCAGTTGCATTTGATCCAGACTCAGTGTGACCCAGATCCTGGGGGCTGCAGGAAACGGATCACAGCGGGATTTGGTCTGGTTCTGGACCGGACCACGGTGCTGGCCTAAATACTGGGCAGCCTTGCACGTGGAGTGTCCTTCCTGGAGTGGCTGCATGCGCACATCAAGCTGGATGAGGCGGTGGGCTTCAGTCATGCTGCACCGGGACGTTTTCCATCTCGCGGGTTGGACCGGAATCGAGCTGCTCCTGTTCTGCAGAACCTGGTAAGTAAAATTCAGTAGCTACATATACATATGTTAAAATGTTTAAGAGTGTAGAACAGGGGTGAGTAATTTTTTTTCCCATGGGGCCACATGAGAATCAGAACATATTGTGGAGGGTTGGGCCAAATGACTTAACTCAGTTCTGCACAATGTTAATAGTATTTCTTTATTAAAAGCAATTGGCATTGTTTTGACAAGTTGGTAAATCTGGTAAGAGTATGTTATGATTAAGCAATGAAAAAGTGAGGTTGCCTAACAAAAAAGTCACTTATTCCTTAAAATTTCCCAGTACTGTCACGTTTGGGTTTGGGATTCAGAGTCAGCCAAACACAAAAGAGTACAAAATAAACAGTTTTTATATGAAGTCGAAGACGCAAATTCAACAATGGCAGGACTCACAGCTGCATCGAATCACTCAACTGTCCACCTGGATACAGCTGCATCGAATCACTCATCAACTGTCCACCTGGATATGAGGTAGAGCTGTCATAGGGCCGGAAATCCACGGCCCTACCCTACCCGAGCCCTTAGTTTAATTACCCAAGCCCGAGGGAGCCCGCTCATTTCCTAGAAATCACCGCCCGACCCGACCCTACCCGATTAAAAAAACAAAAAAAAAAACAAAAAAAAAAACACTACGTTTATTTATTAAGCTTTATTAAGCGCTAAAAAGTGCACAACCTGGCTTGAATTATAACAGTAACAGTGATAAAGAACAATAAAAAGTATCACAAATATATTTATAAGAACTGCACAAAGATGAACAAAATAAAACGCGCATATATCAAGATGGCTTTGTTTGCGCCGGCCGGAGCGGCCGTCAGCTGCGCAGCCTCTTCAGCTGTGAACCTGCCAAATAAATCTGAAGCTTCAGGAAGTTCAGGTGCGGCAACTTGTTCCGCCGCAGATGAGAGCAGTGTGCGCCGCACACTGCTCTCGTCAGGTGCACGCTCAGCGTGCACCTGACGCACGTCAGCTGGTGAGCGGGGCTGAGTTGCGCAATTTAGTGGCTGCGCTGCGGTTTTCACCATCTAAATTCACTCTATTAATTATTTCCTCATCAGTAAACTTACTGCCTTATATTCTTTACAAGCAGATTAAAACAATTTTATATTGTGTGCATTTTTATTTAGTTTTGTTTGTGCTGTATGATTAAAAAAAACCACATCAAAGCCCGAGCCCGACCCGGCCCGCCAATCAAACGCAAAAATATGGCCCTATCCTACCCGAAGTCGGGTAGGGCTCGGGTAGGGTAGGGCTCGGGCGAAGAAACGACACCTCTAATATGAGGCACCCCTTTCCTCAGCTCTTCCTGTTTGCCCGTTACTAGTCTAGTCGCCTTCTGCTCGTCTAGCTCGTCTCGTGTTTTCAATTTCACCTTCGCCCTCGTTCTATTTCAACTTTCGACCTCGCCATGTCTGACGTCGATTCCTGCGCCTCCGGGGACTCCCCGGTCCTCATCCCGGCCACCGCTGGTCCTCCTTCCCCTGCTCCCACCCGTCGGAGCTCTCGGCGCGCCTCGCGCCCCGTTTCCTACTCCCCGTCTGCATACCTGCAGTCTAGGGGCATCTGCCCGGCGTCCGGTCTCACCTCTGCCCAGCTGGAGTCCCTCGCCGAGCTGGTTCCATCCGGCGACTCTTCGCCTCCTTCGCGGCAGCTGACGCCCGTGTCCGGGAAGCGTACCAGGAAGCGGTCTCCACCTCCCGCCAAACGCAGCAGGGGCCGTCCCCGTTCCTCCGGTGCCCCCGCTCCGGACCCAGAGCCGGTCCCCTCCACGAGCCGCTGCGTTCCTCCTGCGCCGGCCGCCCGTGCCCCGGCCTCCTCTCCGCCTCTCTCCCCGCTCCCCGGCCGGCGTTCCGATCGGCCTTCGCAGGTCCATCTGTCCTCTGAGCTGCTCGCCTCGCTCAACGAGCTCGTCCGGTCAGTCTCGGCTCTGTCCGCTCAGCGTCAGCCCTCTGCTCCAGCATCGTTGCCGGGTCAGTCAGCTCCCCTGCCTGGTCCCGTGGCGTTCACTCTCGCCGAGGCCCGCTCCGCTCCTCCACTGGGTAAGACGTATCGTTACTTGTCCACAGTCGTTCTGCTTTGCCTCGACGTGCCTCATTTTTGTCTTTTATGGTCAGTTCGCTGACTTGCGCCGCTCCTAGCTCTGCTGCTAATGCTAGGTCGGCTCTTCTTCGTTGATTTTCGCCCGTTCTGCAGCGCCGTCTGGTGCGCAGGCGGTGGTACTGCGACTGCGTTGTGTTAACTTGCCAGGCAGATGGCGCTGTTGTTCCACCATCGTTTCTTCATGTCTTGCTGGTTTGTTTTACACAAACCTTCGCCTTGTGTAGCTTTAGTGATGTTTAATCTGTTTAAATTCTGTCGCACTGGCGTCGTTTGACCTGTTGAGTGACTTTGGTATGTTTAATCTGTTTAATTCCTGTCGCACTGGCGTCGTTTGACCTGTTGAGTGACTTTGGTATGTTTAATCTGTTTATATACTGTCGCCCTGGCGTCGTTTTACCTGTTTGGATGGTGTCACGTTGGTAATGCTTGCACTGTGGATGTTCTGTGCGGTTGGTGATCGAGGTGGCTGTACTCGTGAGCTGCCTGGTGCTGTCCTGACTTTAATTGTTTTTCTTCATGCTCTCCCTCTTTAGGCCAGCCGTACATGCCGGCACATGCTTCGATTTCCCCGAGGCTCCGTGCTAAGATCCTGCAGGGGCAGCACGTTAATCTGGTTTCCCTGCTGCTCCCCTCCCCCCCAGTCGATCATCAGGTGGCCTCCTCCTCAGAGTTCACTGCGGTCTTCCGCTCCGCCGATCCCCGCCTGTCCAGGGACCTGTCCGTCGGCGAGTTTGTGGCGGCCTTTGGGGTTTTCCGGGATGTTCTTTGCTCGGTCTACCCCGAGCGTAGGGTTGAGCTGGACGCCTACCTCGCCTTGGTGGTAGATCTCAGCCTCTCGTACGGCAGGTCCCTGTTCTACCGTTACCATAACGCCTTTTCCACCAAGGCTGCTGCCATCCTGTCCCGATCAGGGATGCGTCTTGACTGGTCGGTCCTGGACACTGACCTCCTTGTCATGCTGACCCACGCGGCCCCCTGCCACTCCTGCTCTGCTGTCGGCCATCGCAGTTCCCTCTGCCCCTCTGTCCCGTTTGCCCTGCCTCCTCTGCCCTCCCTGCTGGCGCCCCGTTCTGTTGGGGGTTCTGTTGGGGGTTCTGTTGGGGGTTCTGTTGGGGGTTCTGTTGGGGGTTCCGTTGGCGGCCTGCGTACGGACCGCCGCGGTCGTCGGGTGGAGGTATTCAATAACATGCCTATTTGCAACAATTTTAACCGTGCCGTCTGCTCTTTCCCTAACTGCAACTTCCTCCATGTGTGTAGCATCTGCAGGGACGCACACCCGAGGTCCGTCTGCCCTCGCCGGTTGGGTCCCCCGAAGGCCCTCCCCGGGTCCAGCCGCTGATTTCCCGTTTTCTGTCCACCCCTGTTTTGGTTCCTGAGTTGGCCTCGCTGCTTCTGTCTCACCCCGATCGTTCATTCGTTGATTTTCTCCTCACCGGTCTTTCCCAGGGTTTTTTCATCGGGGTTTCCTGCCCTCCTTCTGCCTCCTTGGTTTGTCCCAACCTGCGTTCGGCGCTCGCCGAACCAGACGTAGTGGCCCTGCTCCTCCGCAAGGAGGTGTCTAAGGGCTTTATGATCGGCCCCTTTGTGTCTCCCCCCTTTTCCCCCTTTCGAGTCAGTCCGTTGGGCGTGGCCACTCGTAAGTTTACTCTTAAGAAACGTTTAATTATCGATCTGTCCGCCCCTCGTTCTGGTCCCCATCCCAGCATCAACTCCCTTATTCCTAAACCCCCCTTTTCTCTTTCTTACGCCTCTGTTGACCACGCCATCTCCCTGATTAAGACCGCTGGCAGGGGGGCATGGCTGGCCAAGGCGGATATCTCCGACGCCTTTAAGGTCTTGCCTGTCCATCCCTCTCAGTGGCACCTTCTTGGGGTCAAATGGGACGGCTCCTTTTATTTCTCCGTAAGGCTCACCTTCGGCTGCCGTAGCAGCCCTAGCCTGTTTGACAACCTTTCGGAGGCTCTTTGTTGGATCCTCCTAAACGTCCATAGGATCCCGGCCGTCCTACATCTGCTGGACGACTTTCTTCTTGTGGACCCGCCTTCTCCGTCCCCAGGGCCCTCTCTCGCCACGCTCCGTCGGCTCTTTCGCCGCGTGGGCGTCCCCTTGTCCGACGAGAAGACGGTGGGCCCGTCTACCCGTTTGGAGTTTTTGGGGATCACGCTTGACTCCGAGCTGATGGTAGCTTCCCTTCCTGAGGATAAGCTCGCCCGTATCCGGGAGTTTTCTCGAGCTTATGCCTCTGCCGTGTCCATTTCGAAACGCCAGCTTCTCTCGTTGCTGGGCTACCTCAATTTTGCTATCCGCATAATTCCCCAGGGCCGCTCTTTCATATCTCGCCTGCTCGATCTGGCTAGATCGGTCCCTGCCTTGGGGGATCGCGTCTCTCTGGACGAGGGCTGTCGTTCCGATCTGGCTTTCTGGGCCAAGCTGCTGTCGGATTGGAACGGCATCTCTTTCTTTTATGACGACGTCGTGCAGTCTGCGGATTCTCTGCAGTTCTTCACGGACGCCGCCCCATCCTCAGGTTTTGGGGGGGTTTTCCAGGGCCGTTGGTTTGCGGGTGAATGGCCCCCTTCATTTCCCCGTGCTGAGTCTTCGGCCTTTTATGAAATCGTGCCCATAGCCATAGCCTGCTGCCTCTGGGGTCGTTTCTGGAAGAGGAAGCGCATCTCTGCCATGTGCGATAATCTCGCCATGGTCGACGCCATCAATAAAGGCCGCTCTCCCGTCCAGTCCATCATGCCCTACATCCGCCGCATCACATGGCAGTCCGTCACGGACAACTTCATACTGTCCGCTCGCCATGTGCCCGGTCACTCCAACGTCCTCGCGGACGCTCTGTCTAGATCCCGATTCCAGGTCTTCCGTCGGCTCTGCCCATCAGCCGATCCCTCTCCAACTCAATGCCCCGATCTGGGGGATATCGCTTTGTATTAGCGTCCCCGTCACCTGTCAGTTCCTTTTAGCCACCCTTAGTTAGCATCAACCTATGTGTTAGTTTTAGTTTTATCATCGTTAGTAATGTGCAATAACGCGGTTGCTCTCCCTCCTTCTGCTTCCAGGTCACCCGTCTCCTCTGCCCGTCTGTCGTTCCTTCGGTCCATTGCCCGGACCTGCCGATTCTCGCCCCGCTGTCGCGACCCCGTCGCTTCTCCCTCTCCTACAGTCGGCCCGTGTCTACATCCGCTCGGGTTTAGCCCCTTCCACTCAGCGATCGTATTCGTTCGCTTGGCGCCTGTACGCTAAGTTCTGTGCGGCTGTTGGGTCCTCCCTTCTCCCGGTTCTCGTACCCACAGTCATAGCTTTCATCACGTACTGTTTTGACCATCGCCGTTTCAAGCTACCTTACATTAAATCCCTCCTAGCTGGCATTAACTTCCATGCACAACTTCATCATCTGGGTCCACTCCCTAGTTTGTTCTCCAACCACGTCATTAAACTCCTCCTGAAGGGTTTAGCTAAGCGTTCTCCTCCCCAGCTTGACGGCAGACGACCAATCACTTTTTCTGTTCTTAAGAGACTTCTAGTAGCCCTCCGGTCCTCCTCCTATTCGTCGTATCTGAAGGCGCTCCTTTCAAGCGTGTTTCTCCTGGCCTTCTACGGACTCCTTCGGGTCGGCGAGTTCACATCTCGGGGCAGCTTCGATCCTTCAGTAGATCTAACCCCCGATGATCTGGTTTTCTTTCCCGACCATTTTGACCTCTGCCTCAAGCACTCGAAGGGCAAAGGCCCTGCAGTTGTCTCCATAGCTCGCATAGACGGCCCGTATTGTCCCTTCCGTGCCATGGTTAGGTTCATCTTTAAACGTCGTAAGCTCTGCCCCTCCATCGGTCCCTTGTTCCTCACTCCCGACGGCACCCCCATGACTGCAGCATGGTTCGTCAGATTTCTCAGGAAATCCTTGGCCCTATGCGGCCTTCCCCCTCTCCATTACTCTGGCCATTCCTTTCGGATTGGGGCTGCTACCTCCGCCGCTGTTCAAGGTGCATCGGGGGCATCCCTCCAACAGCTAGGTCGCTGGTCTTCGACAGCCTACTCCTCTTACGTCCGCCCGGATCTTCAATCAGTGCTCTCTGCTCAACGCTTGCTCAGCCGTTAGGTGAGCTCTAACATCACATACTAGTGGTAGTGTCCTCCTGCTCTGTGTCACCTCCCTCTTTTGACAGCTCAAGCCAAATCACTTCCCCTTTTTGTCTTCTCTCCCTGGAATGGGGCTAGAGTCCATGCACGCTCGCTCTCGGTTGCCCAAGCGAGGCTCGTTCCCGGGAATGCCGCTGTCGCCCATTCCAAGAAAAGAGGCGTCGTTGCCCAGTCCGTGAAAGGAGGCCGTCGTTGCCCAGTCCACGTAAAGAGGCCGTCGTTGCCCAGTCCGAGAAAAAAGAGGCAGTCGTTGCCCAGTCCACGTAAAGAGGCAGTCGTTGCCCAGTCCACGTAAAGAGGCAGTCTTTGCCTAGTCCGTGAAAAGAGGCTGTTGCCCATGCATGCCCTCGGGCAGCCAGACCCTCGCCAGCTCGGCCCCGG
>JBBPBX010100220.1:0-12397 GCA_038048925.1 Garcialebias charrua | reverse complement strand
GTTCGCAGTGATGGGCAGATCCAGATGAGTTGATAAGATTTAGTGATTCCAGGTAGTCTGAGAACTGAAAATAATGACAGTAATATGAATGATGCAGAAAAGTCTCTGACCATAAAGCGTCACAATTTAAGTGTGCAAACAGTTCCTTTGAGGAGGCCCAACTACAGTTTGTGTGATAGAGTGTGATGCCCCCCTGTGAATATGAATGGATGTGGTCCTGGTTAACACAAGCTGGATCCAGAATCAACAGGTAGAAACAAGCAATTTGCAGCAAACAGCAGAGTGTGATGCCAGAAATGCCTCTTAAAATTAAAGGCATGATTGTAGCCTGTATCAGGACAGCAAAGGGACAACAGCGTGAACAGCACCAAACAACAGCAACAGCAGCTCCTGATCCTCAGCGGCGCACGATTCTCTCTGCCCGTCTGATCCACAAGTAGCTCCCCAACAGTGTGGAACAGGCACCAAACAACAGCAACAGCAGCTCCTGATCCTCAGCGGCGCACGATTCTCTCTGCCCGTCTGATCCACAAGTAGCTCCCCAACAGCGTGAACAGCACCAAACAACAGCAACAGCAGCTCCTGATCCTCAGCGGCGCACGATTCTCTCTGCCCGTCTGATCCACAAGTAGCTCCCCAACAGCGTGAACAGCACCAAACAACAGCAACAGCAGCTCCTGATCCTCAGCGGCGCACGATTCTCTCCGCCCGTCTGATCCACAAGTAGCTCCCCAACATTGTGGAACAGGCACCAAACAGCGACGATCCAGATCCTCCGCGCTTCACTCTCCGCTCGTTTGATCCACAAACAGCCCACAACAACGAAATGAGGCTCTTTAAAGTTATCTGCAGCAGGTAAGATGTTTATTGTTGAGCTCAACAACAAATGAGCTCACAACAACAAATGAGGTTCTTTAAAAAAAGAAAAAAGAAAAAAAGCCATCTCCAGAAAAAAACACAGCAAGTCCAGAGGGGCTGAAGCCTAAACAGAACCTCTCAGCTCCAGAGTTATTTCAGCAGCAGTTCAAACTGAAGCCTAAAAAAACAGCAAGTCCAGAGGGGCTGAAGCCAACAGAACCTCTCAGCTTCAGAGTTATTTCAGCAGCAGTTCAAACTGAAGCCAACAGAACCTCTCAGCTCCAGAATTATTTCAGCAGCAGTTCAAACATCCGCACGTCCCTCAGATGAACGCACGTGAGAGCACAGAGCAGAGAGAGCGCAGCTCCAGTTGGCTCCACTCAGCTGCAAACACACGCGCGCAGATGGGCTCAGGTTCACGGAGGTGAAACAGACTTAATGTGGACTTAATGTAGGTGATGTCCCCACAGCCAGTTCGGTTCGGTTCTGGTCCAGTCAAAAACACCTCCCCCACGCTCACGCACCAGGTACGCTTTCTTCCCCCCACGCCACGAGGTCAACAAAGGACAGCAGAAAAAGTCAGCAAAAGTAAAAAACTTCCCTGCTAATGTTGTTGAAAACCAGGAGAAACCACAGGAGAACCGCAGATCCAGGTGGAACGTTCAAACGGGGTCCAGTGAGTGGCAGAAGAAACACCGGGTCTTCGTGGGCGGCTCTCCGGCTTTAGGGCTCACCTGGCCGGGCAAGAATGACCGATGGGGTGAGCTCCCGAACCTGGTCCGACAGAATTTTTTTTGAACGGTCCCGTCTGGCTCTCTGAGCTACTGAACACCGAATTCAGATGGAAGATGGACCAGCTTTGGTCCAATTTGAAAAAACGGGTCAGTATTTATTTTATAAATACCTTTGATCCACAACATTATTTGCAAAAAACGGGTCAGTTTGATGATAAAAGACTCAGAGAGACCAGAGGTGCTGCCGCTCCTGACCTCGTCGGAACCGGAAGTGAAGTCTTCAAGGGAGCATGTAGGTCCAGGAGCTCCTGGAGAGATTGGTTGTAGTAATCCACAGAGGCATTTGCAGATGAATGATTGACAGCGGCCAAGGCGTGAAGATCAGCAAACAGAACATCAGGGGAAATGTTTTTAAATTCACGGAACTGGATAGGTCGTTTAGGGTTTGAAGCAGGCAAAGTTGAAGGCACTTCCAGGGAGATGACCCTGTGGTCTGAGACACCCAGGTCATATACAGATAAGTTATTGATGAGTACAGTGTCAGTAATCACCAAATCCAGAGTATGCCCCCTGTTGTGCGTAGGGGCATAGAGAGCACATCACACCACTTTTGGCCTCCCTACACTGGCTACCCTTTCACCTTCGGATCCAGTTTAAAATACTTATGTATGTTTTTAAATCTCTGAACAGCTCCGCTCCACCTTATCTCACTGACCTTCTACAGCCATATGTCCTACGACACTCTCTGCGGTCAGCAGACCAGATGCTTCTCTCAATGCCAGATACTCGCCGTAAGCTCAGAGGTGACAGGGCTTTCTCTGTTGCAGGTCCGAGACTGTGGAATGAGTTGCCACTGAGTGTCAGGCAGGCTCCCTCACTCACAGTATTTAAGTCTCGCTTGAAAACCCACTTCTATTCTCTTGCCTTTAACACGGTGTGATTTGATTTTGATCCTCTCTGTAATATACATAGTTCACCATTTTAGTTAGTTTCTGTTTGCTATTTATATCTATATTTTTATTTTATGTTTTTCCTGCTTGCTATGCTTGTTTGTTTTCTATTGTACAGCACTTTGGTTGGCCTTGTGTCTGTTTAAGTGCTCTATTAATAAAGTAGTATGGTATGGTATTCATATGGAAGAGAAAGGTGCCAAAACCCACCCTTTCATATTTAGCATCATTGAAAAGCCCTAAATGTCCTCTGTAGACCTTGTAAATATTATAAGTACTTTTTCATTTGTTGGTCCTTTATTTTTGTAAATTTATTGCATGCTTTAGTATTTTTTGTTTGTTTGTTCTTTGTTGTTTTAGTGAGTCAAATTAGTTATTCTCATCCTGAGCATTTAATTGTACTGTTGACATTGTGTTAACTGCATTTGATAAATTTAGACGATTTGAACTTGGAACTTTTCATTTTTCATTTTTTGAGAAATAGCCCCCCTGGTGGATATTTCAGGAGCCGCCACTGGGTTGAAGTGACCAGTTGCCAAATCAGAGTCAGAGAGTCAGAGTCAGAGAGTCTTTATTGTCATTTGCACCACATGTGGTACATGTGATGAAACGAGATTATGTACACAGGGTCCCAGTTACATCCAACAACAAAATGTAAGAGAAAAACAGTAATAACATCTAGGATATAACTAAGAAAAACATCAACTAGAAATACACTAAGCCCTAATGTAATAGAAAAACATCATTACAAACAGCAGCACGAACACGAGTCTGTATGAGCAGATGGTCACAGATGAACACAGCAACAAGAAAACAGATCAGCATCAGCATGATGTGATATTTTGCAGTGATTATTCTTATTATTTATTTATTCATGAGTCTAACAGCCTCAGGGTAGAAGCTGTTCCTCAGTCTAGTGGTTCTACATTTGATGCTCCTTAACCGCCGTCCTGAAGGGAGTGGGGCAAAGAGTGTGTGTGCTGGGTGAGTGGGGTCTTTCATGATGCAGGTGGCTCTTTTCCTGCATCTGGAGGTGTAAATGTCTGTGATGGTGGGGAGACTGACTCCAACAGACTTCTGTGCAGCCTTCACCACTCTCTGTAGAGCTTTCCTCTCTGCAACTGTGCAGCCTCCATGCCACACGTTGATGCTGGAGCACAGGATGCTCTCCACTGCACACCTGTAGAAGGAGGTGAGGACTGGGCTGCTCAGACCAGCTCGTCTCAGCCGTCTGAGGAAGTAGAGTCTCTGATGACCTTTCTTGATCAGGCTGGTGGTGTTGTTGCTCCAGCTGAGGTTATCATTCATGTGTACACCCAAGTACTTGTAGCTGGAGACCACTTCCACCTGCAGATCCTACTTATGTTCAGTGGGGTGTGGGTGTGTTTGTTCCTTCTGAAGTCCACAATCATCTCCTTTGTCTTCTTCACATTCATGTGAAGGTTATTCTCTTTGCACCAGCTCTCCAGGTGTTCCACCTCCTGCCTGTAGCTGGACTCATCATTGTTTGTGATGCATCCCACCACCGCTGTATCATCTGCAAACTTTACAATATGACAGCCTGGATGGGTAGCTGCACAATCATATGTGAGCAGAGTGAACAGAAGAGGGCTCAGCACACATCCTTGAGGAGAGCCAGTGCTGAGGGTAATGGTGGAGGAGGAGAAGTTGTGGATCTTCACGGACTGAGGTCTGTTTGTTAAGAAGTCTAGTACCCAGTTACAAACGGAGGGGCTTAGTCCAAGTGTGGATAGTTTGTCCATCAGAGTTTGGGGGATCATGGTGTTGAAGGCAGATGTGAAGTCCACAAAGAGCATACGGACGTAGGAGTCCTTCTGATCCAGGTGGGTGAGAGCAATGTGGACCACAGAAGAGATGGCGTCCTCTGTTGATCGGTTCTCGCGGTACGCATACTGATGAGGGTCCTTGTTGATGTTGACGGTTGTCGATGTGGGTCATGACCAGTTTCTCAAAGCATTTTGCGACTATCGGGGTGAGGGCCACCGGCCGATAGTCATTCGGAGCTTTTTGGGACTGGGATGATGGTGGCGGTCTTCAGGCAGGTGGGAACTGTTTCCAGGGCAAGTGAGGTGTTGAAGATGTCAGCCAGCACCTCACAGAGCTGATCCGCACATTCCTTCAGAACTTTCCCGGGGATGTTGTCCGGTCCAGTTGCTTTATGAGGGTTGATCCTTCTGAGACTACCTCTCACTTCTGCTGCGGTCACGCTGAGATGCTCTTCATCTGGTGGTGAGGTGAGTCTGGTGCTGGCTGGTCTGTTTGGGTCTTCAAAGCGAGCATAAAACTTGTTGAGGGCATCAGGCAGAGATGGGTCTTTGGGGCATTGTTTTCTCCTGCCTTTATACTCAGTTATGCATTTGATGCCCCTCCACATGCTCCGTGGGTCTTGTAAGGTGAACTGACACTTGATCCTCTGTGCATATGTGGCCTTGGCCCTCTTAATGCCAGCAACCATTCATTCATTCATTCATTCAACCTTTATTTATACAGGCTAGCCTCGTTGAGTCACGGGGACTCATTTACAAGAGGGACCTGTCTCACTCACACCAAACAACCATCCACTCTCACACTCACACCTAGGGTCAATTTAGAGTCACCAATCAGCCTAACAAGCATGTTTTTTGGTCTGTGGGAGGAAACCGGAGTACCCGGAGGAAACCCACGCATGCACGGGGAGAACATGCAAACTCCACCCAGAAAGGCCCCGGACCGGGATTTGAACCGGCAACCTTCTCGTTGAGAGGCAGCAGCTCTACCAGTTGTGCCACCGAGCTGCCCAGCTCTTTCCTGGTCTTTCTCAGCTCCTCTGAGTCTCCAGACTTGAAGGCAGCATTCCTAGCTGCCAGCAGGGTGCGAACCTCTGCGTTTAACCAGGGTTTTGTGTTGGGGTAACATTTAACATATTTTTTTATGGATACATTTTCAGAGCATGCGCTAATATAACCCAGTACTGAGGATGCATAAAGTTCAAGATCCATTGAACCTTCCTGACAACCTCCTCACGAGTGTTCATCTTTTTATAGGACTAAATCAATCTGAATTTAAACACAAAATATGAGTAGTTAAGAAAAACAGTTTCCCAAATGCTGCATGTCTACATTGTTTTGTTATCTGCGTGCAGTCAGAGTTGTACTGTCTCGGATGGCCTCTACCCATGACTGATACAGGTGATAAACACTGATGAGGCCGACTCGTGACAAAAGCTTCCCTGTAGCTTTTTTCCACTGGTTTTGGCTGTCATCAGGAAGTCTTTATTTATAAGACTGAGCTGAATGCATCTCAGACTGAGGAAGTCTTTCGGATGAAAGACTTCCTTAGTCTGAGATGCTGTATTCAGCTCAGTCTTATAAATAAAGACTTTATGATGACAGCCAAAACCAGTTGCTCACATGATCAAGGAGGACCATCAGCCTAAACATTGCCCATTTGCTACATCCATTCATTATCTTTACCCGTTTCTTCCATTTTGGGTCACGGGGGTCGCCGGTGCACATATCCAACAATCACAAGGACAAGTCTCCAGTCCATCACAGGGACACGTGGACAAGTCACCAGTCCATCACAGGGACACCTGGAAAGGTCTCCAGTCCATCACAGGGACAGCTGGACAAGCCACCAGTACATCACAGGGACACGTGGACAAGTCTCTAGTCCATCACAGGGACACGTGGACAAGTTTCCAGTCCATCACATGGACACCTGCACAAGTCTCCAGTTCATCACAGGGACATATGGACAAGTCTCCAGTCCATGACAAGGACATATGGACAAGTCTCCAGTCTATCACAGGGACACGGGAACGTCTCCAGTCCATCATAGGACACATGGACAGGTCTCCAGTCCATCACAGGGATACATGGACAAGTCTCCAGTCCATCACAGGGACACGTGGACAAGTCTCCAGTCCATCACAAGGACATATGGACAAGTCTCCAGTCCATCACAGGGACACGTGGACAAGTCTCCAGTCCATCACAAGGACATATGGACAAGTCTCCAGTCCATCACAAGGACATATGGACAAGTCTCCAGTCCATCACAGGGACATGTGGACAAGTCTCCAGTCCATCACAAGGACATATGGACAAGTCTCCAGTCCATCACAAGGACATATGGACAAGTCTCCAGTCCATCACAAGGACATATGGACAAGTCTCCAGTCCATCACAAGGACATATGGACAAGTCTCCAGTCTATCACAGGGACACGTGAACGTCTCCAGTCCATCACAGGACACATGGACAGGTCTCCAGTCCATCACAGGGACACATGGACAAGTCTCCAGTCCATCACAGGGACACGTGGACAAGTCTCCAGTCCATCACAGGGACACATTTACAAGTCACCAGTCCATCACAGGGACACGTGGATAAGTCTCTAGTCCATCACAGGGACACATTTACAAGTCTCCAGTCCATCACAGGGACACCTGGACAAGTCTCCAGTCCATCACAGGGACACGTGGACAAGTCACCAGTCCATCACAGGGACACGTGGACAAGTCTCCAGTCCATTACAGGGACATGTGGACAAGACTCTAATCCATCACAGGGACACGTGTACAAGTCACCAGTCCATCACAGGGACACCTGGACAGGTCTCCAGTCCATCACAGGGACAGCTGGACAAGCCACCAGTACATCACAGGGACACGTGGACAAGTCTCCAGTCCATCACAGGGACACGTGGACAAGTTTCCCATCTATCACATGGACACCTGCACAAGTCTCCAGTCCATCACAAGGACACGTGGACAAGTCACCAGTCCATCACAGGGACACCTGCACAAGTCTCCAGTCTATCACAGGGACACGTGGACAAGTCTCCAGTCTATCACAGGGACACCTGGACAAGTCTCCAGTCCATCACAGGGACACGTGGACAAGTCACCAGTCCATCACAGGGACACATTTACAAGTCACCAGTCCATCACAGGGATACATTTACAAGTCTCCAGTCCATCACAGGGACACATTTACAAGTCTCCAGTCTATCACAGGGACACATTTACAAGTCTCCAGTCCATCACAGGGACACATTTACAGGTCTCCAGTCTATCACAGGGACACATTTACAAGTCACCAGTCCATCACATGGACACATGGACAAGTCTCCAGTCCATCACAGGGACACCTGGACATATCTCCAGTCCATCACAGGGACACCTTGACAAGTCTCCAGTCCATCACAGGGACACCTGGACAAGTCTCCAGTCCATCACAAGGACACATGCACAAGTCTCCAATCTATCACATATACATATATATATTATATATATATATATATATATATATATATATATATATATATATATATATATATATATATATATATATATATGTGTGTGTGTAGGGACACATTTACAAGTCTCTAGTCCATCATAGGAACACCTACACAAGTCACCAGTCCATCACATGGACACATGGACAAGTCTCCAGTCCATCACAGGGACACCTGGACAAGTCTCCAGTCCATCACAGGGACACTTGGACAAGTCTCTAGTCCATGACAAGAACACCTGGACAAGTCTCCAGTTTATCACAGGGACATGTGGACAAGTCTCCAGTCCATGACAGGGACACCAGGACAAGTCACCAATCCATCACAGGGACATGTGGACAAGTCTCTAGTCCATGACAGGGACACCTGGACAAGTCTCCAGTCCATCACAGGGACACTTGGACAAGTCTCCAGTCCATCACAGGGACACGTGGACATCAGAAGTCCATCACAGGGACACGTGGACATCACAAGTCCATCACAGGGACACGTGGACATCACAAGTCCATCACAGGGACACTTGCACAAGTCTCCAGTCCATCACAGGTAGACGTGTACAAGTCTCCAGTCCATCACAGGGAGACGTGGACAAGTCTCCAGTCCATCACAAGGACACATGGACAAGTCTCCAGTCCATCACAGGGACACATGGACAAGTCTCCAGTCCATCACATGGACACATGGACAAGTCTACAGTCCATCACAGGGACACATTTACAAGTCTCCAGTCCATCACAGGGACACGTGGACAAGTCACCAGTCCATCACAGGGACACCTGCACAAATCTCTAGTCCATCACAGGGACACCTGGACAAGTCCAAGTCAACAGTCCATCACAAGGACACCTGCACAAATCTCCAGTCCATCACAGGGACACCTGGACAAGTCTCCAGTCCATCACAGGGAGTATCTAGAAGATACACAATATACATGACTCAAACTAAACAAAAGATCCTACTTAAATAGATTCAGAAGCAAATAATCTTTCTTTGAAGCAGGTTTTAAGAACACTATTCTACTCAAATTTTAATCCTGAAGTCCTTTAAATTAAGGTGATCACCAAAGAGCTCTACAAAGCATTGTGCCTCATTTCAACTAAAGGTGAAGCTCAACTTAAAAAAAGAAAGAAAAAACTAATTATGATACCTTTAAGCAAACATATTACTAGAACAATTTTTGCCTTTTTCAACAACCTGAAAATCAATCCTCTGAATTACTTTGAAAATGATTGAGTTCAAGTTTTGTTGAGTCTCTTCGCACAACATAAATCTTGATCCCATCGGTTCTTCTCCTACAGTTTGGTCAGGGTGAGCAGAAACCTGTAGAGAAGACACCAAATGAGTCATTAAGATTCATTTAATATTAACTTCAAGTTAGAACACTATACAGTAACAATAAGAGCTACGGTAAAGCTAGACAAGTTGTTTGGCAATACTATTTTAAGCAATGTCCTACTGATTGCCAACAATATTACTCTACAGTCATCTACACACAGTCCTCAGAATGCAGTCCCCTGATAGGCACAAGCATTGCAGGGACTGTGTCTACTGTCCCAAAAACCCATGTCCATTAAAATACCTGTCAGACAAATTAGAAAGATTTCCAAGTCAGAAAGCTGTTCACCTGTGGTTCAAGAGATGAGGATAGTGATCCCATCGGTTCTTCTCCTACAGTTTGGTCAGGATGAGCAGAAACCTGTGGAGAAGACACCAAATGAGTCATTAAGATTCATTTAATATTAACTTCAAGTTAGAACACTATACAGTAACCCTGAGTAAAGAGCTATGGTAAAGCTAGACAAGTTGTTTGGCAATACTATTTTAAGCAAGGTCTTACTGATTGCCAACATTATTACTCTACAGTCATCTACATACAGTCCTCAGAATGCAGTCCCCTGACAGGAACAAGCATTGCGGGGACTGTGTCTACTGTCCCAAAAACCCATGTCCACTAAAATACCTGTCAGACAAATTAGAAAGATTTCCAAGTCAGAAAGCTGTTCACCTGTGGTTCAAGAGATGAGGGTAGTGATCCCATCATTTCTTCTCCTACAGTTTGGTCAGGGTGAGCAGAAACCTGTGGAGAAGACACCAAATGAGTCATTAAGATTCATTTAATATTAACACCAAGTTAGAACACTACACAGTAACACTGTGTAAAGAGCTACGGTAAAGCTAAACAAGCCGTTTGGCAATATTATTTTAAGCAAGATCCTGCTGATTGCCAACAATATTACTCTACAGTCATCTACACACAGTCCTCAGAATGCAGTCCCCTGACAGGAACAAGCATTGCGGGGACTGTGTCTACTCTCCCAAAAACCCATGTCCACTAAAATACCTGTCAGACAAATTAGAAAGATTTCAAAGTCAGAAAGCTGTTCACCTGTGGTTCAAGAGATGAGGGTAGTGATCCCATCAGTTCTTCTCCTACAGTTTGGTCAAGATGAGCAGAAACCTGTGGAGAAGACACCAAATGAGTTATTAAGAATTATTTAATATTAACTTCAAGTTAGAACACTATACAGTAACACTGTGTAAAAAGCTATGGTAAAGCTAGACAAGTTTGGCAATACTATTTTAAAAAGTTCTTACTGATTGCCAACAATATTACTCTACAGTCATCTACACACAGTCCTCAGAATGCAGTCCCCTGACAGGAACAAGCATTGCGGGGACTGTGTCTACTCTCCCAAAAACCCATGTCCACTAAAATACCTGTCAGACAAATTAGAAAGATTTCCAAGTCAGAAAGCTGTTCACCTGTGGTTCAAGAGATGAGGATAGTGATCCCATCGGTTCTTCTCCTACAGTTTGGTCAGGGTGAGCAGAAACCTGTGGAGAAGACACCAAATGAGTCATTAAGATTCATTTAATATTAACTTCAAGTTAGAACACTATACAGTAACACTGTGTAAAGAGCTATGGTAAAGCTAGACAAGTTGTTTGGCAATACTATTTTAAGCAAGGTCCTACTGATTGCCAACAATATTACTCTACAGTCATCTACACACAGTCCTCAGAATGCAGTCCCCTGACAGGAACAAGCATTGCGGGGACTGTGTCTACTCTCCCAAAAACCCATGTCCACTAAAATACCTGTCAGACAAATTAGATAGATTTTCAAGTCAGAAAGCTGTTCACCTGTGGTTCAAGAGATGAGGATAGTGATCCCATCGGTTCTTCTCCTACAGTTTGGTCAGGATGAGCAGAAACCTGTGTAGAAGACACCAAATGAGTCATTAAGATTCATTTAATATTAACACCAAGTTAGAACACTACACAGTAACACTGTGTAAAGAGCTACGGTAAAGCTAAACAAGCCGTTTGGCAATATTATTTTAAGCAAGATCCTGCTGATTGCCAACAATATTACTCTACAGTCATCTACACACAGTCCTCAGAATGCAGTCCCCTGACAGGAACAAGCATTGCGGGGACTGTGTCTACTCTCCCAAAAACCCATGTCCACTAAAATACCTGTCAGACAAATTAGAAAGATTTCAAAGTCAGAAAGCTGTTCACCTGTGGTTCAAGAGATGAGGGTAGTGATCCCATCAGTTCTTCTCCTACAGTTTGGTCAAGATGAGCAGAAACCTGTGGAGAAGACACCAAATGAGTTATTAAGAATTATTTAATATTAACTTCAAGTTAGAACACTATACAGTAACACTGTGTAAAAAGCTATGGTAAAGCTAGACAAGTTTGGCAATACTATTTTAAAAAGTTCTTACTGATTGCCAACAATATTACTCTACAGTCATCTACACACAGTCCTCAGAATGCAGTCCCCTGACAGGAACAAGCATTGCGGGGACTGTGTCTACTCTCCCAAAAACCCATGTCCACTAAAATACCTGTCAGACAAATTAGAAAGATTTCCAAGTCAGAAAGCTGTTCACCTGTGGTTCAAGAGATGAGGGTAGTGATCCCATCGGTTCTTCTCCTACAGTTTGGTCAGGGTGAGCAGAAACCTGTGGAGAAGACACCAAATGAGTCATTAAGATTCATTTAATATTAACACCAAGTTAGAACACTATACAGTAACACTGTGTAAAGAGCTATGGTAAAGCTAGACAAGTTGTTTGGCAATACTATTTTAAGCAAGGTCCTACTGATTGCCAACAATATTACTCTACAGTCATCTACACACAGTCCTCAGAATGCAGTCCCCTGACAGGAACAAGCATTGCGGGGACTGTGTCTACTCTCCCAAAAACCCATGTCCACTAAAATACCTGTCAGACAAATTAGAAAGATTTCCATGTCAGAAAGCTGTTCACCTGTGGTTCAAGAGATGAGGATAGTGATCCCATCGGTTCTTCTCCTACAGTTTGGTCAGGGTGAGCAGAAACCTGTGGAGAAGACACCAAATGAGTCATTAAGATTCATTTAATATTAACTTCAAGTTAGAACACTATACAGTAACACTGTGTAAAGAGCTATGGTAAAGCTAGACAAGTTGTTTGGCAATACTATTTTAAGCAAGGTCCTACTGATTGCCAACAATATTACTCTACAGTCATCTACACACAGTCCTCAGAATGCAGTCCC
>JBBPBX010100219.1:0-12398 GCA_038048925.1 Garcialebias charrua | reverse complement strand
GCGGTCCTGGGTTCCCTCCCACTATGTTTTGGACAGGTCCCTCATCTCTAGCTTCCATAGGCTCCATCCGGACCAACCAGGTGGAACGCCAGGAGGCGTCCCTTGAGGTGGGGATATGTCACGTTTCACGCTTGTTAGGTTAGATTTTAACACCACTCTGTACTGTTGCTTCTGGATTCTGTTCTGTCAGAGAGTCTTTATTGTCATTTGCACCACATTTGGTACATGTGATGAAAACGAGATTATGTACACAGGGTCCCAGTTACATCCAACAACAAATGCAAGAGAAAAACAGTAATAACATCTAGTGTTATAAATTCCCTTAGTATTTATGCATTGTTTTTGTTCAGGCATATTGTTAGACAGCTAATACGTATTTTTACGTCAGGCATCTTGTTAGACAGCTAAGGGGTCCTTGGGGATATAATAGAGCTGAGCAAAAGCCGTTGGTTTTATAGCCGTTGGTGTTTATCGTTGATGCCTGTCTGCGTTTGTGACAAAGGTGAGTTTAATACACCGTTAATGAGCGCTAATTTCTTCTTTTCATATGTAAATGGGGTGGCGATTTTGGCGCAAATATAAGACAGCCCAACAAGTGTTTATTTCATGTTTAAGGTTCTGTCTTATTGTAATATTAAGGGTAAGCTAAGCTATTTGTTAGCTTGTTCTTATTTAGCCGTTTTCTTTTATTTCAGATACCAGACAGACAGAAAAAAGGGACAGTTAATGCCAGTTACTATCAGTTATGAAGAATAGACAGCTCACAAAGGGAAACTTCATGCTGTAAACGAACTGGATAGTTAATTAAACTCCAAGAAAACACTATCTTGCTGTGTCAGGACTCGCTCTCTGATCGGAGTGTCTGTGTGGGTGAAGTGCTCCAGCTAAACTCCTCAAAATCAACATACAGTCCTAACTCTCCATAACAAATGGTCCTTCGAGTCGGATTACTTCACTCATATCAGCAAAATGGACACATCAAGATTAACAGAACGGCCACGGCAGCTACCAGATCACCTCCAGGACTACCAAGTTCCTCAGTCACTAATGTCTTATGCTGCCCCTCATCAGGATGACAATCTGATGCCTGGTACCCACTGCCCCGGTGTCAGGCGGCTGAAGCGGCCGGTTTGCATTCAAAGTCTATGAGGAGACGCGTGGAGTCACGGCGAACCGGGAAGCGGCGCGATTCGAGTGATCGAAGCGGCGCGGCGGCAGCCTGCAGTTCCTTTTCCACGCACGCGCGCGTCCAAATCAACCTAGGCGTCGAACTGCCAACGCCAGAAAATTCGATCTCTGGTGGCTCGACGCGTCCAGCAAACAGTCGGGAGAGCCTCTGCTATCTGATTACACAACCACAACGGGACTTTTTTTGGACTTTTTAAACTTACCGGATCGAGCCTCCATGAATTGGAACCAAACTCCGGTAAGAAACGTGACATTTTTACAGTTGCTGCTGACAGGCTGCTGTTCTCTCCAGTGTAGATCACCCCAAACATTAAAAAAACGTTTTAATCTCATCAAAGACCGTCGGAGGTGCAGTTAACACAACAACTGAACCCGGAAAACGAGCTAGAGACCCCTCCCTCTGCCACCCCCTAGTGCGCGTCATCAGACGGTCTTCAGTGGCTAGTGGGACCGTGACAAGCGGCCAAAAGGGGACGGCAGGCGCGTTTCGAGTTGTGCAGTGGGGACCAGGCATAAGTGCCAGTGCACAGCAGCTGCAGTCACTCAGCCTGCAGACCAAGTCTGCTATTCAAGATGGCCAGCTGTTTTCAGCACTCGGGTTCTCACAGTGTCATTTCCCAGCGGCGGCAGTCGATAAGACAAGCCAGTATAACACAATATCTACGTTATACCAACCAGCCTATCAAATAATTAATCCTGTGACTACAGCTGTAAATGCTCAACAATACCAGCACAATTATACAGGTCCAGCCCATACAGAATACCAGCCACATCCAGCTGTGTCAACACCAGCACGTCAACCCCTGGCTCCAGCAACACCACGTCATGTGCTGCAACCCACATCACTATCAAACAATATTATGCTTCAGTGCCAGAACCTCTACACCCCTATGGCAGTGCCACCGCCTGTGTATCAACCCACACAAGGTAACACCACACAGCCTGTGTATCAGCTCATGCAAGTTAACGCGGCACAGCCTGTGTATCAAACCGTACAGCCTGTGTATCAGCCCATGCAAGTTAACACCACACAGCCTGTGTATCAGCCCACGCAAGTTAACACTGCACAGCCTTTGTATCAGCCCCTGCAGGTTAATGCTGCACAGCCTGTGTATCAGCATACACCAGTTATCACTGCACCTCCTGTGCACCAGCCCCCACCGATTATTACTACACAGCCCATCTTGCAGCCGTCAGGTTATCAACCAGGTCCATCTCCACAACCTGTTCTCCAGCTTCAGCATCCTGCAGTACAGACAGTCTACCAGCCAGTGCCTGTCATGGTAGGGCCAGCTCCTCATGGATACAGTTCTTCCCTGCCACAGTACACCATGCCACAGTCCACATACAGTTTCCAGCTGCCGAAGCAGCCTGTTCCTGTACCTGAACTGCCCAAGCTAGTTCGTGATAGTGAGAGAGAATTTACTGACCATAGCAACAATCCTGTGGCAAACCCCGACAGACCAGAAGAAGAGGACATGGAGACTGGTTCAGAGAACCTATGAACAGAATGGACGGGAAGTCCAGTACTGTCCACCAGTTTGCACATTCCCGTCTCTGCTGAAGGGGAGACATCACCCAGTTTAAATAAAACTGAGTCTAAGGGCTCAGAAGACAACAGGATCATAAATGATCCAGACTGCAAGAAGTCTTGGCCCCCTAGTGACGATGCAGCCCTTTGTCCTGGGTCTCATATGGAGGACAACATGTCCTGTATCAGTCCTGAACACAAGGCTGAGGAGAGGACCGACGTCCCACAGAGCTCAGAGACCAACAGAACTGAACCACTCGAAGGCAGCCTGAGTTCAGAAGGTGTCTCTGAATCCAAAGCTGAGCTCCACCCTGATCCGATGGAGGCCATGCCAGCTGACGAGAAACCCGAATCCTCGTCCGCAGCCGAAGAGCAGAGTCAAACCAGCATCCAGCCGGCAGCTCAGACGGACAGCAGCAACACCTCGGAGTGTTCCTCCCCTCAGTGTGGAGACCAAGAGTCTGACTCCTCGGGAGCCAAGCTCAAGCTCCGCCCCTCAGACGAGGAAGTGGACGTCCACGTTCCTCATCCGTGCAAGAGGAAGATGCCCAAGCTGCTGAGCTCCCAGCTGAGCTGTGCGGCTCAGCAGAAGGAGCGGTGCCAGCAGTCTCTGGCAGCCATCGTGGACACCGTGAAGCTGGAGGAGATCGAGTCCTACCAGACGGAGCGAGCCAACCCGTACTACAAGTTCCTGCACATATGTAAGAAGATCGAGGTCGAGACCAGATCCAACGCCAAGCCCTTAGGCTATGTTTCATCAGACATAGCTGATCCTGATCCAGTGACGCCAAATATGTTGTTGATGGGGCGGCGGGACGCCTCCTTACCCCAAGCGTCTTACGCTCCTGACACCGTCACAAGAAGACGTTGGCGCCACTGTCAGATGATGGTGGACCACTTCTGTGTGCAGTTCCTGCGGCATCACCTTCCGTTCTTGGAAGTTCGGCAGGAGTGGAGGCGGCCTACTGATGACCTCACGCAGAGCACGATCGACATGATCGTTGATCCCCAGCTTCAGAGAGCACAGTGGCCCATCGGGGAGGTTGTCAAGGTGATCGAGAGTGCAGACGGTCGGATCCGGTCAGCTGAGGTTCGGATTGGAGAGAAGACCTACCTGCGGTCGGTACCACGTATGGTCCAGCTGCCGGCCATTCCACCTGATGATGGACAAAATACAGGACTTCACTTCATCTTAGGGAATTTAATAGACTTTACATAATAGCTAGGCTATTCTGGGGGCGGCTGTTATAAATTCCCTTAGTATTTATGCATTGTTTTTGTTCAGGCATATTGTTAGACAGCTAATACGTATTTTTTACTTTAGACAGCTAATTCGTATTTTTACGTCAGGCATCTTGTTAGACAACTAAGGGGTCCTTGGGGATATAATAGAGCTGAGCAAAAGCCGTTGGTTTTATAGCCGTTGGTGTTTATCGTTGATGCCTGTCTGCGTTTGTGACAAAGGTGAGTTTAATACACCGTTAATGAGCGCTAATTTCTTCTTTTCATATGTAAATGGGGTGGCGATTTTGGCGCAAATATAAGACAGCCCAACAAGTGTTTATTTCATGTTTAAGGTTCTGTCTTATTGTAATATTAAGGGTAAGCTAAGCTATTTGTTAGCTTGTTCTTATTTAGCCGTTTTCTTTTATTTCAGATACCAGACAGACAGAAAAAAGGGACAGTTAATGCCAGTTACTATCAGTTATGAAGAATAGACAGCTCACAAAGGGAAACTTCATGCTGTAAACAAACCGGAAAGTTAATTAAACTCCAAGAAAACACTATCTTGCTGTGTCAGGACTCGCTCTCTGACCGGAGTGTCTGTGTGGGTGAAGTGCTCCAGCTAAACTCCTCAAAATCAACATACAGTCCTAACTCTCCAAAACATCTAGGATTAACTAAGAAAAACATTAACTAGTAATACACTAAGCCCTAATGTAATAGAAAAACATCATTATAAACAGCAGCACGAACACGAGTCTGTATGAGCAGATGGTCACAAATGAACACAGCAACAAGAAAACAGATCAGCATCAGCATGATGTGATATTTTGCAGTGTTTATTCGTGTTGATTATTTATTCATGAGTCTAACAGCCTCAGGGTAGAAGCTGTTCCTCAGTCTAGTGGTTCTACATTTGATGCTCCTCAACCTCCGTCCTGAGGGGAGTGGGGCAAAGAGTGAGTGTGCTGGGTGAGTGAGGTCTTTCATGATGCAGGTGGCTCTTTTCCTGCATCTGGAGGTGTAAATGTCTGTGATGGTGGGGAGACTGACTCCAACAGACTTCTGTGCAGCCTTCACCACTCTCTGTAGAGCTTTCCTCTCTGCAACTGTGCAGCCTCCATGCCACACGTTGATGCTGGAGCACAGGATGCTCTCCACTGCACACCTGTAGAAGGAGGTGAGGACTGGGCTGCTCAGACCAGCTCGTCTCAGCCGTCTGAGGAAGTAGAGTCTCTGATGACCTTTCTTGATCAGGCTGGTGGTGTTGTTGCTCCAGCTGAGGTTATCATTCATGTGTACACCCAAGTATTTGTAGCTGGAGACCACTTCCACTGCAGATCCACTTATGTTCAGTGGGGTGTGGGTGTGTTTGTTCCTTCTGAAGTCCACAATCATCTCCTTTGTCTTCTTCACATTCATGTGAAGGTTATTCTCTTTGCACCAGCTCTCCAGGTGTTCCACCTCCTGTCTGTAGCTGGACTCATCATTGTTTGTGATGCATCCCACCACCGCTGTATCATCTGCAAACTTAACAATATGACAGCCTGGATGTGTGGCTGTACAATCATATGTGAGCAGAGTGAACAGAAGAGGGCTCAGCACACATCCTTGAGGAGAGCCAGTGCTGAGGGTTATGGTGGAGGAGGAGAAGTTGTGGATCTTCACGGACTGTGGTCTGTTTGTTAAGAAGTCTAGTACCCAGTTACAAACGGAGGGGCTTAGTCCAAGTGTGGATAGTTTGTCTATCAGAGTTTGGGGGATCATGGTGTTGAAGGCAGATGTGAAGTCCACAAAGAGCATACGGACGTATGAGTCCTTCTGATCCAGGTGGGTGAGAGCAGTGTGGACCACAGAGGAGATGGCGTCCTCTGTTGATCGGTTCTCGCGGTATGCATACTGATGAGGGTCCTCGTTGATGTTGACGGTTGTCTTGATGTGGGACATGACCAGTTTCTCAAAACATTTAGCGACTATCGGGGTGAGGGCCACCGGTCTATAGTCATTCAGACCAGTCACTGTGGAGCTCTTTGGAACTGGGATGATGGTGGCGGTCTTCAGGCAGGTGGGAACTGACTCCAGTGCAAGTGAGGTGGTGAAGATGTCAGCCAGCACCTCACAGAGCTGGTCCGCACATTCCTTCAGAACTTTCCCTGGGATGTTGTCTGGTCCGGTTGCTTTATGAGGGTTGATCCTTCTGAGACTGCCTCTCACTTCTGCTGCGGTCACTCTGAGATGCTCTTCATCTGGTGATGAGGTGAGTCTGGTGCTAGCTGGTCTGTTTGGGTCTTCAAAACGTGCATAAAACTTATTGAGGGCATCAGGCAGAGATGGGTCCCTGGGGCATTGTTTGCTCTTGCCTTTGTAATCTGTTATGCATTTGATGCCCTTCCATATGCTCCGTGGGTCTTGTGAGGTGAACTGACCCTCGATTCTCTGTGCATATGTGGCCTTGGCCTTCTTAATGCCAGCAACCATTTATTTCCTGCTCTTTCTCAGCTCCTCTGTGTCTCCAGACTTGAAGGCAGTGTTCCTGGCTGCCAGCAGGGTGCGGACCTCTTTGTTTAACCAGGGTTTTGTGTTGGGATAAGATTTAACATATTTTTTTATGGATACGTTTTCATAGCATGTGCTAATATAACCCAACACTGATGAAGCATATAAGTCTAGGTTCACTGAGTTTCCATCAACTGCTACCTCCCTGAAAACAGACCAGTTAGTATTTTCAAAACAGTCTCTCAGCATGGGGGTACTATCTTGAAGCCAAACTTTTATCTCTCTTTGTTCCGGCTTAGAGCGTCTGAGTGGAGGAAGCTGTGCTGAGACTAAGAGCAAAGAGGAGTGGTCAGAAGCCCCGAGCGGTGGGCGTGACTTCGCCGTGTACGTCCCCTTCACATTCGTGTAGACTTGGTCAAGCGTTTTATTTCCTCTTGTTGCTGTGGAAACGTGCTGATTGAAGGTTGGGAGGGAGACTTTTAAATCCACGTGATTGAAGTCACCTGAAACAATGAAGAGCCCCTCTGGATATTTACACTGCAATGAACTGAGTAAGTCATGCATTTCTCCTTGGGCGACATTAGCATTAGCATCAGGAGCTATGTAAATAACAGTGATAAGGATCACTGAGTAGTCACGGGGTAGATAATGAGGACGGCACCTTACTGTGATCAGCTCCACAGCAGCTGAGCAAAGCCTTTTGATAACAACAGTTCGAGCACCAATCCTTGTGCACGTAAACACAAACACCGCCGCCTCGTGTTTTTCCCGTAGTCTCGGTGCACCGGTCCGTTCTGAAAAAGAGTCTGTCATCCAGCTCATAAACAGAGTCCGGTGTATCCTTAGAGATCCACGTTTCCGTGAGGCAGAGCACAGAGCACCTCCTCATTTCCTCCGACGTTGTTACTCTCAGACGGAGCAGATCCATTTTGTTGTCCAGCGAGCGTACGTTAGACAGAAAAAGAGCCGGCATCGGGGGTCTCCCGGTTTTAGCGTCTGCCCGCAGTCTCGCCATAATTCCTGCTCGACAACCCCGCTTCTGACCCCGGGAGCACCGCTTCCTTTTCTTTCCCCTGGAGTGTGAACCGGAGCGCATATGCTTCCAGAAAGATGTTCTTAAAAGCCCCATTCTGCCGAGCTCTGATTCGAGTTCGTTGCTGATATCAGCTGTGCCCTGTGGTAAATCCGTTCCGATTCTTAACAGTTCAGTTCGGCTATAATTCACCCGCAAAAAACGTGCAGAGTCAGGTACAAAAATACTATTAAAATTACTAAAAACCAGGGATGAACCAGGAGCCCGTGAAGCTGCAGCCGGTCTGAGCGCGGCCATCCTGTCGGTATGTGGGTTTAGGTTTGTCGTAATTTTGAAACCGGTTTGTCCTCACCGCTGCGCTGATTAGTTTCAAATCAGCTGCACCTGCTGTTACACCCTTTATAAGCCAGACTCTCACACCAGGTATTTGCCAGATAGTCGAAAACTGTTCACAGCAAGTAGTTATCCCGCGCCCGTTTCTGTCCCCTTTCCTGTTTCATGTATCCTCGCCTCATTGATTTCCTGGTTTCTGACATCTCGCCTGCCTGGACTCTTGCATCTGCCTTCTCCCTCTCGGATTGTCGTTTTCTGGATTCACGTTACTGACCCTGGATCACCTCACCTCGTCTCATCGCCTGTCCCTATTTGGATCATCTGCTCTTCTGCGTCTTGGTGAATTCCTTCTGCTGGATTACGTCACCCCTCGCTGCGACCGGCTGCACTCCTTCACCGGTATCAGCCCCTCCCGCAGTGGACCTGATCAGCTGGAGTTTCTCCCCGCTCTGAAACCCCATCCATCTGTGAGACGGTTAGTGGTTACTTCTCATTGACTGTTAAATTTTAGTTTTCACCATCAGACCACTAACCGTTCTCCTCATCCTACAGACTCGTTTCAGCCAGTGGTCCCTGATCAACACCAGAGCCAATCAGAGCAGAACAAAGAGAACAAATAAAAACTTGATTTAAATTGTCTAACCTTTGTGGTGATTTTGGTCCGGTCATTTGGGGTTCGTAACACGTGCAGCACGTCAAAAACAGAACTTAAAAACTGTGGGTTTACACTATATTCTGTGACCTGCAACAGTGCATGCAACACCGCCCCCTATGGTCACAAATGAATTTGGTGTAACACCGGTTCGCAGCGCGCTCCAAACAGGAAGTTGATTCATTTTCTGTTATGTAACTGTGACTTGATGACGTCACTACGAATACTCAATGTGAAATGAAAAAACTAGATAGAGGTCCTAGGATTCGATGTGTCAATTACTCGAGTAGTCTGTTAAAGCCCTAATGTATATAGTATAAACCAGCCACTAGGGGTCACAATCCAGTGTATCTCTTGTGCGGTCATAAGCCTGGGTAAATGGTGAGTTTTGTGTCAGGAATGGCATCTGATCTAAAACACTTTTGCCAAAATCATAATGCAAGTTCATCAAAGTGAAACCATACCGGATCGGTCGAGGCCCGGGTTAACAACGACTGCCACCGGTGCTGTTGACAAACAAGGTGCCGGCGGAAAATTGAAGATCACAAGGAGGGAAGCGTGTCAGGAGACAGAGGAGAGGAGGAAAGTGAAGAATGTAGGACTGAGGGTTGCAACTCTAAATGTGAGGACAATGACAGGCAAAGGTAGAGAGCTGGCTGACATGATGCAGAGAAGAAAGGTAGATGTTTTATGTGTCCAAGAGACCAAGTGGAAGGTCAGCAAGGCTCATAGCATTGGAGCAGGGTTTAAACATTTTTTACCATGGTGTGGATAGAAATAGAAATGGAGTAGGGGTGGCCCTGAAGGAGGAGTTGACAAAGAATGTAGTAGAGGGGAAGAGAGTGTCAGATAGGGTGATGTGTCTGAAGGTAGAAGTAGAAGGTCTGATGCTAAACAACGTTAGTGTTCATGCTCCACAGGTTGGATGTGATGGGGAAGAGAAATATACATTTTGGAAAGATCTGAATTAAGTGATAGAGAGTATTCCCAGGGAGGAAAGAGTGGTGATTGGAGCAGACCTGAATGGACATGTTGGTGAAGGAAACAGAGGGGATGAGGAAGTGATGGGTAGGTTTGGTGTCAAGGAAATGTAAGAATTAAAGTGGAGGTCAATATTAATACTGACCTCTTTATCCTTAATTAATCTACTTATTCAGATTGAATAGTAAATTCACGGATTCTCTTCTTTTTCAGTTTATTCAATATTTCTGTGATCTTTATGATGGATAAATAAACAGAGCCATTAAGTGACAAAGACGTTAACTTAGTTTGATATGTCAAAGAGACACTATCATTTATTTAGAATAAATCAACTAAATTAACACCATTACACTTGATTGACATGATTTCACTTTCTTTCAATTTAAAACGTCAGCACACTTAAATTCAACACAACAGACATAAATATTGGATGTTAACATATTTAGTCTGTGGGCTCTTTTAGCTTAAAAATATAGTTTCCAGCTTAGGTTGAGAGGGAAAAGAAATAGGAGGAAAGAATTAAGAAGAACATTATCCTGAGCATGAGACCAGAGTGACACTTCCCATCAGACTTCTGCTAAAATCCAGGTACGTTTTGTAAACAGCTCCTTTACCTTTTGACGACAGCCCGGTAAGAGGGAAGACACCAGCCTTCAGATGCACAGAGTCCTTTAGTCTCAGCACGTCCAAAACTGGTTTTAGTTTACGTTTCAACGTCTCCTGGCTTCCGCGTTGGTCATCAGAGAATATGTCAGCTTCAGGCCTCTGACTTCAAGATAAACTTATTCCAGGAGGGAATAAACAAAGTTTTTGAGCTCGGCTTGTTCGAAGTAGACTCATAACAGCCTGTTATCAGTCCTTAGCTGAAGACGCCGGTCGTTAGCTCTTGACCACACGTGTCCAGCTCTTGGGAAAGTTCACATCTCTTTGGAAGTTCATTAAGAACTTTGGAGCTTTTGCTCGGGGAACTGGATGGAGACGTCCATCAGTTCTAGCTGACAAGTTAGTCTTTGGCTCTTGACCAAGCTTGACCAGCTGCAAGGCAGAGAGCTTTCAGGTCTCCGTCCATTCAAACTCTTTGTCCATTCAAAGACTGAAGCGTTTCCGCACAGTTAGAACTTAAAAGCAGGAACACAGAGAGGAGTTCACTTGCTTTATCAAACCCAAGGTTACAAGCCAGCAGCAGAGAGAAATGTTTAGGAAAAAAGACAGATAACGCTGGAGCCCTGCTCATCAGACTGTCTCTGAGTTTCTAAACAAAACCGTCCGGTCTCTGTGACCCGAAGGCTTCACCTTTAAACACAGCAGTGAAGACAGTAATTAACACATTTCAGAATAACACAGCATAAAAGCACATATCATGAAAATGAGAAAAGTTATTCTTGATTACATTAGAATAAAATCAAGATATAGAAATAGTCTCTTTTAGTGACTATATGTCCTCAGATTATAACTAATGGAATAATTGTGTTAAATGTCCTGCTTTACTGAGAGGTCAGTAAAGGTCATCACTGGACAGTTCAAAAGTACACAGGTGTCTTAAAAGTGGACAAGGTCATGTCCACTACAGAAAGAAACCAGGAAGGACAGATGGTGGTGGATTTTGCCAAGAGAATGGAAATGGCTATAGTCAATACCTATTTCCAAAAGAGGGAGGAACATAGAGTGACCTATAAGAGTGGAGGAAGGAGTACACAGGTTGACTACATTCTGTGTAGAAGAGGAAACCTGAGGGAGATTGGAGACTGTAAGGTTGTGGCAGGGGAGAGCGTGGCCAGACAGCATCGGATGGTTGTGTGTAGAATGACTGTTGTTGTGAAGAAGAGAAAAAGAGTAAAATCAGAGAAGAAGACCAAATGGTGGAAGCTGAAGAAGGAAGAATGTTGTGAGAAATTCAGAGACGAGCTGTTAAAGGCTCTGGGTGGTAAGAAAGAGCTTCCAAGTGACTGGACTACTACAGCAACAGTAATTAGAGAGACAGGTAGGAAGGTACTTGGTGTGTCATCTGGACAGAGAATGGATGATAAGGAAACCTGGTGGTGGAATAGTGAAGTGCAGGACGCCATTCAAAGAAAGAGATTAGCCAAGAAGAAATATGACAGTGAGAGGACTGAAGAGAGGAGACAGGAATATAAGGAGATTGGACGTAAAGCAAAGAGGGAAGTAGCTAAGGCAAAGCAGAGTGCCTACGATGAGGTGTATGGGAGACTGGACACTAAAGAGGGCGAGAAGGACTTGTACCGATTGATAAGACACAGGGATCAGGATGGAAAGGATGTGCAGCAGGTTAGGCTTATTAAAGATAGGAATGGTAATGTTCTAACAAGTGAGGAGAGTGTGATGGGAAGATGGAAGGAGTACTTTGAGGAGCTAATGAATGAAGAGAATGAAAGCAAAAGAAGAGTAGATGTCATTGAACCTGTGGACCAGGAAGTGGGAAAGATTAGTGAAGGTGAAGTCCAGAGGGTGAATTGTGACAAAGAGGTGTCAGCAAAGGTCAAATTAAAAGTTTACAAGACAGTGGTGAAACCAGCTACGTAGTATGGTCTGGAGACAGAGACATGGACAAAAAGACAGGAGAAAGAACTGGAAGTGGCAGAAATGAAGATGCTGAGGTTCTCCTTAGGAGTGACAAGGATGGATAAGATTAGGAATGAGATCATCATAGGTACAGCACAGGCTGAAAAACTGAGAGATAAAGTTAGAGAGGCCAGACTGAGATGGTTTGGACATGTCCAGAGGAGGGACAGTGGGTAGAAGGATGTTATGAATACAGCTGAATACAGCTGCCAGGAAAAAGACACAGAGGAAGGCCAAAGAGGAGATATATGGATGCAGTTAGAGAGGACATGAAGGTAGTTGGAGTGAGGACAGAGGATGCAGAGGACAGAGTGAGGTGGAGGAGGATGACTCGCTGTGGCGACCCCTGAAAAGGGAAAAGCCGAAAGAAGAAGAAGAAG
>JBBPBX010100218.1:0-12398 GCA_038048925.1 Garcialebias charrua | reverse complement strand
AATAATAATCAACGCCAACCTGGTGTCATCAAGGCGTCACATTATGACATTTTGTCAAAGCCTATGTCATCAATACCTCAAAGTACTTACTGCATAAATAAAATGTGCTTACAGCAAACAGTGCAAACATCATTCTGAGGGTTTGAACACAGGACATGGTAAAAAAAAAAGAGCAAAAAGACAAGAATGAGTGACAGACTTCAGAATGATCAATCTCAAAGTAGAAAGCAGTGTGATACATTGATCATGTTTTTCATTTTTTAAGCTTCAGTGCTGATGTTTGCTCATACTTCCTCATCTAACATTCAAAACTATTTTGTGAAAAGGATTAGTTGCTCTAATTTAAAGGGAACTGAAATGTTTGTTAAACCTAAAGGGCGAGGCATAGCTGCGCGCTGGACCGAGCGCGGCGCCACGCTGTGTGAGCGCCGTGCATGCACCGCTGCACAAGCCTTTTGAACGCTCGCGCGAACGCGCAAAGCTCTTTTTTTACGACCGCGCACGCTTGCGCGGTGTCTCACAATAAACTGCCCTGGTGGCGGACTGTTTTGTGTGTTACACAAATGAATTAAATTCCTCTTCTTTATCGCTGATCGGGCCTTTTCTTTTGTTTTTTTGCCTAAAGTCAAGTAATCGCTTCATCCTCCGTTCACTCCATGACTGAAATGAATGAATTCATGTCCTACCTGGCAGCGCGATGTTTTAACTATTTCCTGGTGGGCTGTGAGCAGCTGGAATAGCGCTCCCTGTTTTTATTTTTATTTTTTAGAAGTTTATATTAACATATAAAGTTAGAAAGACCGCAGCAGCAGCAGCGGAGCGAACAGCTGCTCGTCTGGAGCAAAGCCAGCGCTTGTATCACTGAGCTGTCAATCATTTCAGTAGGCGTGTCAGCAAGTGACCAATCAGCGACCTCAGTTTGTCCTGCTCTGCGCGCAGCTGATCACATTACAACAAGGATTTGGAGCGAGAACGCGAGCATTTAACTGAGAAAGAAAGAAGAGCTCTGCCCGTGAACGCGTGCGCACAGAATGCGCGCGTAGAGCAGCGTATATGGAGGACGCTGAGCTTTGCCTCGCCCTTAAGTTTAGAACCAGTTTAAAGGGTAGGTCTACTGCAATAAGAGGAATTGATCTTTGGAATGGACTAGAGGACAATGTAAAAAATGTGAAGTCCATACAAATATTTAAGAAAATGATTAAAACTATTCTGTTGAAGAGTTACATTTAAGTTGATTCTAATTTAACAAATTATAATAGATATTTTGATGTGACTGTATATCTCTGATGAGACTGTATTACTGTATTTTGTATTACAAATAAGTATATTAATGTTTGAATTGATAGTTTGAATTGATTGTTTGATAAGGAGCAGATATGATAAGAAATGTTTTCTTCTTCTGCTTCCTTTCATTTTATGTTTTTGTTTATTTTTTTCTTTTTAAAAAATTGTCATTGTTTTAATATGAAATGAATAAAATTATACAATACAATACAATACAATGTTTGGTTTCAGCGTCCACTCAGACCAGTGTTACATCATATATAGGTTTAGGGATTTAAGCTGTTTACGTAGGTTGAGGAAAGAGTTATGGTCAGGTTTAAATCCAGAGTCAGTCAGAGATTCTTTATTGTCATTCATGTGATAGAATGAGATTCAGGGTCCCAGTTACATCCAACAATAAAATGTAAAATAAAAACAGTAATAACATCTAAGATATGAACTAAGAAAAACATCAACTAAAAATACACTAAGCACTCCGTAGCATAAAAACATTACTTCCAACAGCAGCACGAACATGAGTCTGTGTGAGCAGATGAGCACAGTTTCACAAAAAGTACCCAGAAAAATAAAGTAAAATATAAAAATAAAAAAAATTTGTACATCTACCTTATAATGTTTTTGCTACTTTTTCTTTTCTTTTGTTTATTGTTTAATGTAATTTGTATCATTGCTGTTCATCATTCTTTAGTTTGTAGCAGGTCGCTTTCGTAAATGAGCCCTCGAGGCTCAATAAGATTTACCTGACTAAATAAAGGTTGAATGAAGGAAAAAAAAATGTCTCCACTGCAACAAGACTGAAGGTTAACGGCATCCCTGTCTTTTTATTTCTGACAACAAGTGTCCCAAAATGGAAGTGTGCCAAGTTAGAGACAGTGATAGCAAAGCTTTTATTCACCACTGGAGAAAATCTATCCATCCATCCATCCATCCATCCATCCATCTTCTTCCGCTTATCCGGGGTCGGGTCGCGGGGGTAGCAGCCTAAGTAGGGAGGCCCAGACTTCCCTCTCCCCAGCCACTTGGAGCAGCTCCTCCGGGGGAATCCCAAGGCGTTCCCAGGCCAGCCGAGAAACATAGTCCCTCCAGCGTGTCCTGGGTCTTCCTCTGGGTCTCCTCCCGGTGGGACATGCCCGGAACACCTCACCAGGGAGGCGTCCAGGAGGCATCCTAACCAGATGCCCGAGCCACCTCAACTGGCTCCTCTCGATGTGGAGAAGCAGCGGCTCTACTCCGAGTCCCTCCCGGATGACTGAGCTTCTCACCCTATCTCTAAGGGAGAGTCCAGCCACCCTGCGGAGAAAACTCATTTCAGCCGCTTGTATCCGAGATCTTGTTCTTTCGGTCATAACCCAAAGCTCATGACCATAGATGAGGGTGGGAACGTAGATCGATCGGTAAATTGAGAGCTTTGCCTTTTGACTCAGCTCTCTCTTCACCACGACAGACCGGTACAGCGCCCGCTTCACTGCGGACGCTGCACCTATCCGCCTATCGATCTCACGCTCCAGTTTTCCCTCATTCGTGAACAAGATCCCGAGATACTTAAACTCCTCCACTTGGGGCAGGACCTCCTCCCCGACCCGGAGAGGGCATGCTACCCTTTTCCGGCTCAAGACCATGGCCTCGGATTTGGAGGAACTGATCCTCATCCCGGCCGCATCACACTCGGCTGCAAACCGCTCCAGTGAAAGTTGTAAATCACGAACTGATGAAGCCAGTAGGACCACATCATCTGCAAAAAACAGAGAAGCGATTCTAAGGTCACCAAAACGGATCCTCTCAACACCTTGGCTGCGCCTAGAAATTCTGTCCATAAAAGTTATGAACAGAATCGGTGACAAAGGGCAACCTTGGCGGAGTCCAACTCTCACTGGAAACGAGCCTGACTTACTGCCGGCAATGCGGACCAAGCTCTGACACCGGTCGTACAGGGACCTAACAGCCCATATCAATGGGCCTGGTACCCCATACTCCCGGAGTACCCCCCACAGAACCCCCCGAGGGACGCGGTCGAATGCCTTCTCCAAGTCCACAAAGCACATGTAAACTGGTTGGGCAAACTCCCACGCACCCTCCAGGACCCTGCTGAGGGTGTAGAGCTGGTCCAGTGTTCCACGACCAGGACGAAAACCACACTGCTCCTCCTGAATCCGAGGTTCGACTATCCGACGGACCCTCCTCTCCAGAACCCCTGAATAGACCTTACCAGGGAGGCTTAAGAGTGTGATCCCCCTATAGTTGGAACACACCCTACGGTCCCCCTTTTTAAATAGGGGAACCACCACCCCAGTCTGCCAATCCAAGGGAACTGCCCCCGATGTCCACGCGATATTGCAGAGTCGCGTAAGCCAACACAACCCTACAACATCCAGAGCCCTAAGGAACTCCGGGCGAATCTCATCCACCCCCGGAGCCTTGCCACCGCGGAGCTTTTTAACCACCTCGGCGACCTCAGCACCAGAGATCGGAGAACCCGAGAAAATCTAAACTGATTTAATTTCGTGAATTGTTTTGAACAAATCTCTGCTGCTGATAAGACGCTTTTGCTTTTGCACTTGTCCGGTTTGTGAGGTTGTAAAATGGGAAAAGTCTACAAAAGCTTTTCCTTGAGATCAAAAACCTAAAGCTGAGGAAACGTAAAACAGTATGAATACAAGCTAAATATTCTGACATGACTTGACTCTGAAACTGTATCTCCTCTAGAATCTGTGGAGGAACCTAGAAACCGTGATGGGAGGAAAAGAGATCTCCACAATCACAAAACATCTAGAAGTCAGTTCAAAAACGGTGTTTCGAAATCCCCCGTAACATCTTTTAAGACTTCTTTAAAAATAAAAAGTGCAGTTCAGTCAACGTGAAGACAACCGCAGACTTCAGGAAGAGTCCATCCTCACCTCCTCCACTACCCTCTGTTATACTGCTGCTTCTGGACAAGGACAAAGGCAAACTGTAGTTCTGTAGTTTGCTGAGAAGTAACTGCAGTCTGCTCTCTCCAGGATCTGGAAGCAGTAGGTAACTAAAGGAAATGTCCTCATTTTAACCCAGATTTGCCTTTTTAGACCTGAACCCAGGAACTGACATCATCAGATTGTGCAAGAGGAGACCTCAGAGGGTTCATCGCTCATCAGTTCATGAGGAGATCATGGTTTGTTCTGCATAAAGTACAGAAACTTAGTGATGACAACTTAGTGATGACAAAAGTCAAGGATTGTACACAAGAGTTGTCCAGAACGATCATTGGTGTCATGATCCAGTCCAGTCAGTGGAATGATGAACGGCTGAGACTGTTGGATCAAGAACTGAGATGCATCAGAGCAGATAAGCCCCTTTCATAAGTCAAATCCGCGCAATTGCCGCACAGACCAGTCCGGCTTTAATCCTCCCAGGGTCATTCATAAGACCACAGTTGAAGGCGGGCAGGTCCCGCTCACATAAACGTGTTCATAAATGAAGCCGCAGCGCGGATCCAAAAGAGGCGTGGAGCAGAACTCTGAGCACGAACTCAGTGTGTGAGTGCTGTGTGTACGCGCGCGCGCACAGCTGCTCCGCTGCAGAGAGCGAGAGAGAGAGAGAGAGAGAGAGAGAGAGAGGGGAAAAAAGAGAGAAATAAACTTTTACATGTTGTCGTTTCGTGTCATTTTTTATATTTCCTCAGTAATAACTCTGCTTGTTGATTAATCCTGCAGTCGCTCACTGATATCATCATATTCTGAGCACGGATCCGCGGGTTGCATTCACAAGTAGGTCTGCCCGGCTCGGGTCCGGATCTGACACTACCTCTGGTCGCAGATCAGGGGCGCATCAGAGGCGAGTAAAATTTACTCGGCAATCCGCCTTCGTGTTTTTTCTGAATGCTCGTTGGAGGACTGAACACGCATCAGGTCCAGACTGAGCTGTTTTATGAAAGGGTCAGCCCTGAAGTGTCTCATAGGATAAATGAGGACTAAAGAGATTGGAAGAGGAAGCATCCTCACAGAAATACTAGACATCATGTCTACCCCTGTAGGGTTTTTCACCCCCAGGTTCCAGGTGCAAGGGTGGCGCTAGTGAGCAGCTTCAGCTGGAGGTCATTCCCCTAACTGGCTCCAGGACTACTCAAGACTTAGGATGAGCTCCATTTCATGCCAAATTAAGAGCTTCTTGTATGATACTGACCTGCAACACTCCTTCCTCAGCTGCGCTCATGTCATCCCCCACTCGCCTTCTACTCAGCTGGACTGTCCTGTTAAAGAAATGACCTGAACCTTCTCATTCCCCTGTCTTAGACCAAACCACCATAAGATATTACTGCCTGCTGCCTAAACCTCACCTTTCAGGAACTAACCCATTCCTTCCATTCACAGGCCCCAGACCCTGCCTGTCTTTACTTACCTGACCTTCACTGTAAGTAACACTTTTTACCTGATCTTCACTGTAAATAAAACATTTTTTTACTTGATTTTCACTGTAAATAAAACTTTTTTTACTGCTGATACATATACAGTATTCTCTGACCAGCCTTATCTAAGGATGCCAATGTGCCTCACTGCATATGCCACTTTGCCTCTATACCAACATCAACTACCTCATACATACATTAACTCATATGCTGCTGTGCCACTCTTTGCAAATGCCAATGCTAGAAACTTCAGTTTATTTTATAGATATACTTTTTATACTTTTTATACTACTAAGAAAAAACTCAGGACAGTATTACACTTTTATTGTTTCATTTTATGCTTATGTTCATTGGGTGTTTGGTGTTTTAGTGTTGGTGTAAATTTTCATACTTTTATACTACTATGAAAAAACTCAGGACAGAGTTACACTTTTACTATTTTATGCTTATGTTTATTAAATGTTTTAGTGTTTAGTGTTTAGATGGTTACTGTTGCACCGAGGGACTGAGAGAAACGCAATTTCAATCCTGTGTATGTCCTGTACATATTGCAGTTCTGACAATAAAGTTGACTTTGACTTTTAACCTGATCTTCACTGTAAATAAAACTTTTTTACCTGATCTTCACTGTAAATAAAACTTTTTACCTGATCCGCTCATTCTCTTCACTGTAAATAAAACTTTTTTACCTGATCTTCACTGTAAATACTTTTTTTTACCTGATCTTCACTGTAAATAAAACTTTTTTACCTGATCTTCACTGTAAATAAAACTTTTTTACCTGATCTTCACTGTAAATAAAACTTTTTACCTGATCCGCTCATTCTTCACTGTAAATAAAACTTTTTTACCTGATCTTCACTGTAAATACTTTTTTTTACCTGATCTTCACTGTAAATAAAACTTTTTACCTGATCTTCACTGTAAATAAAACTTTTTACCTGATCTTCACTGTAAATAAAACTTTTTTACCTAATCTTCACTGTAAATAAAACTTTTTTACCTGATCTTCACTGTAAATAATTTGTTTTACCTGATCTTCACTGTAAATAAAACTTTTTTACCTAATCTTCACTGTAAATAAAACTTTTTTACCTGATCTTCACTGTAAATAATTTGTTTTACCTGATCTTCACTGTAAATAAAACTTTTTTACCTAATCTTCACTGTAAATAAAACTTTTTTACCTGATCTTCACTGTAAATAATTTGTTTTACCTGATCTTCACTGTAAATAAAACTTTTTTACCTGATCTTCACTGTAAATAAAACTTTTTTACCTGATCTTCACTGTAAATAAAACTTTTTACCTGATCTTCACTGTAAATAAAACTTTTTTACCTAATCTTCACTGTAAATAAAACTTTTTTACCTTTTTAGTCTATCGGAACACCCATTTTGTTGAAGATTTTGAATCTGGACTTGGGACGGAGTTAAAGCGCCACAGGGCATTTAGCTCCTCTTTAAACCGGTTCAAAAGGCTCCTATTCCAACTGGTATTAAAATAGAACTTTTCAATGTACAATCACTATCCAACAAATCATGTTTAATACATGATCACATTCTGGAGAAGAACTTGGACCTCATGTGTCTTACAGAAACTTGGCATCAACCGGATGTGTTCAGTTCTCTGAATGAAGCTTGTCCCTCTGGATACAGTTATCTGCAGAGAGCCCGCTGCACTGGCCGCTGTGGTGGTCTGGCTGTAATTTATCACAGTAATTTAAAATGGTCACATCTGGCTTCTCAGGACTTTTCTTCTTTTGAATGTTTGGTCTTCAGCTTCAAAGCACCACTTCTGATGAATGTTATATTGATTTATAGACCTCCCAAACCGCATGTTTCATTTAACTCAGAGATAAATGAACTCCTCACTTTTTTCTGCACCTCCCCTGTGAAAACTATTTTTCTTGACGATTTAAATATCCACATGGACAATTCCTCTTCACCTCTGGCAACAGATTTTAAGTCTCTTTTGGACTCTCTTAATCTCACTCAACATGTTGACGCCCCGACGCACAGCAGGGGGCATACTCTGGATTTGGTGATTACAGACACTGTACTCATCAATAACTTATCTGTATATGACATGGGTGTCTCAGACCACAGTGTCATCTCTCTGGAAGTTCCTTCATCTTCGCCTGCTTCAAACCCAAAATGACCCATCCAGTTCCGTGACTTTAAAAACATTTCCCCTGATGTTTTGTCTGCTGATCTTCACGCCCTGACCATTGTCAATCGTTCATATGCAGATGACTCTGTGGATTATTACAACCAATCTCTCTAGGAGCTCCTGGACCTACATGCTCCCTTGAAGTCAAGACTGGTGTCTTTCTCCCGTTCAGCCCCCTGGTACACTGGTGAGCTGCGTTATGTGCACCCTTATCAGTTTATGGTTTCTTTGAAGTGTTGTTACTAAATGTTTTTACTTTGTTTTTACTTTGTGTGTGCGCATGGATGTATGCTTTGTACCATTGCAAACCAAATTTACCTTTGGGTATAAATAAAGTAACCTAACCTAAACTAAGTTCTGGGGCCCCTGCTGTTTTCCCTTTACATGCTGCCTTTAGGTCAAATTATTAATCAGTTCAACATTTCTTTTCACTGTTATGCCGACGATACACAGCTTTACATCAGGACTGGAGCATCCTCATCTTCCACCTTGTCATCTCCATCTTCACTCACTGCCCTCTCTGCCTGCCTGGAGGCAATTAGGGCATGGATGAATCAGAACTTTCTTCAATTAAACTGCTCCAAGACTGAGGCCATACTGATTGGCACCCCTCACCAGGTACAAACATCTCCTATAACAACACTTTCCTTTTCTGGACAAGACATCCCCCTCTCCACCTCTGTTACTAATCTTGGAATAAAAATGGACTCTCATCTTACATTTGAAAATCACATTAAGCATCTGTTTAAAACTTGCTTCTTCCATCTTCGAAACATCTCCAGACTTCGCCCATCTCTGACTTTTTCCGATGCTGAGAAGCTCGTCCATGCTTTTGTCTCCTCCAGGCTCGACTACTGCAACTCCCTGTTTATTGGAATCCCTGGTAAAAACCTTCAGAAACTTCAATATATTCAAAACAGTGCAGCAAGGATCTTGTTGAGAGTTCGTAAATTTGAACATATTACGCCCATTCTCCATAACCTTCATTGGCTTCCTGTCACCTACAGAATTCAGTACAAAACTGCTCTCATTACACATCAATGCTTACATGGAGCTTCACCAGATTATCTGAAGGATATTCTTATTCCATACTCATCCACCGGTCTCTGCGATCACAGAACAGTCATCTACTTCACATTCCACGAACCACATTAAGGACCATGGGAGACCGGGCATTCAGTTTGACTGCCCCCCGCCTATGGAACTCTCTTCCTGACTGTCTGAGAGCTCCAGTCACTGGTTGACTTTAAAAACGGCTTAAAGACTTTTCTTTTTAAACGAGCATACTCTACCTCCTCATGATTTTATCTTTGATCTTAGTTGATATTATTATTGATTTTACTTGTTTTATTTTTGATTTTGTTGCACTTTGTAGCACTTTGAGATTTGTGCTAATGAAAAGTGCGTTATAAATTAAATTTGTTATTATTATTATTATTATTATTATTATTATTATTATTATTATTATTATTATTAAATAACACTTTTTAACCTGATCTTCACTGTAAATAAAACTTTTTTACCTGATCTTCACTGTAAATGAAACTTTTTACCTGATCATCACTGTAAATAAAACTTTTTTACCTGATCTTCACTGTAAATGAAACTTTTTTACCTGATCTTCACTGTAAATAAAACTTTTTTACCTGATCTTCACTGTAAATAAAACTTTTTTACCTGATCTTCACTGTAAATGAAACTTTTTTACCTGATCATCACTGTAAATAATTTTTTTAACCTGATCTTCACTGTAAATGAAACTTTTTTACCTGATCTTCACTGTAAATAAAACTTTTTTACCTGATCTTCACTGTAAATAAAACCTTTTTTACCTGATCTTCACTGTAAATGAAACTTTTTTACCTGATCATCACTGTAAATAAAACTTTTTTACCTGATCTTCACTGTAAATAAAACTTTTTTAAACCTGATCTTCACTGTAAATAAAACTTTTTTACCTGGTCGTCAATGTAAATATTTTTTTTTTACATGACCTTGAATTTAAATAAAACCTTTTTTCCTGATCTTCACTGTAAACAAAAACTTATTTACTTTATCTTCAATGTAAATAATTCTTTTTTTACCTGACCTTGAATGTAAATAAAAACTTTTTTACGTGATCCTCACTGTAAATAAACCTCTTTTACCTAATCTTCACTGTAAATAAACTTTTTTACCTGATCTTCACTGAAAATGAACCTTTTTTTAACCAGATCTTTACTGTAAATAAACATTTTTTTACCTGATCTTCACTGTAAATGAACCTTTTTTTAACCAGATCTTTACTGTAAATAAACATTTTTTTACCTAATCTTCACTGTAAATAAACTTTTTTACCTGATCTTCACTGAAAATAAACCTTTTTTTACCTGATCTTCACTGTAAATGAACCTTTTTTTTAAACCAGATCTTCACTGTAAATAAACATTTTTTTACCTGATCTTCACTGTAAATAAAACTTTTTTACCTGATCTTCACTGTAAATGAAACTTTTTTACCTGATCATCACTGTAAATAAAACTTTTTTACTGATCTTCACTGTAAATGAAACTTTTTTACCTGATCATCACTGTAAATGAAACTTTTTTACCTGATCTTCACTGTAAATAAAACTTTTTTACCTGATCTTCACTGTAAATAAAACTTTTTTACCTGATCTTCACTGTAAATAAACTTTTTTACCTGATCTTCACTGTAAATAAAACTTTTTTACCTGATCTTCACTGTAAATAAAACTTTTTTACCTGATCTTCACTGTAAATGAAACTTTTTTACCTGATCATCACTGTAAATAAAACATTTTTTAACCTGATCTTCACTATAAAAAAAACTTTTTTAACTGACCTTGAATGTAAATGAAAACTTTTTTTACCTTATCGTCACTGTAAATACATCTTTTTTACCTGGTCGTCAAAGTAAATATTTTTTTTACATGACCTTGAATTTAAATAAAACCTTTTTTCCTGATCTTCACTGTAAACAAAAACTTTTTTACTTGATCTTCAATGTAAATAATTCTTTTTTTACCTGACCTTGAATGTAAATAAAAACTTTTTTACGTGATTCTCACTGTAAATAAATATTTTTTACCTAATCTTCACTGTAAATAAACTTTTTTACCTGATCTTCACTGAAAACAAACCTTTTTACCTGATCTTCACTGTAAATGAACCTTTTTTTAACCAGATCTTTACTGTAAATAAACCTTTTTTAGGTGATCTTCACTGTAAATAAACATTTTTTACCTGATCTTCACTGTAAATAAAACTTTTTTACCTGATCTTCACTGTAAATAAAACTTTTTACCTGATCTTCACTGTAAATAAAACTTTTTTACCTGATCTTCACAAATGAAACTTTTTTACCTGATCTTCACTGTAAATAAAACTTTTTACTTGATCTTCACTGTAAATAAAACTTTTTTACCTGATCTTCACTGTAAATAAAACTTTTTACTTGATCTTCACTGTAAATAAAACTTTTTTACCTGATCTTCACTGTAAATAAAACTTTTTTACTCTTCACTGTAAATGAAACTTTTATACCTGATCATCACTGTAAATAAAACTTTTTTTAACCTGATCTTCACTGTAAATGAAACTTTTTTACCTGATCTTCACTGTAAATAAAACTTTTTTACCTGATCTTCACTGTAAATAAAACTTTTTTACCTGATCTTCACTGTAAATGAAACTTTTTTACCTGATCATCACTGTAAATAAAACTTTTTTTAACCTGATCTTCACTGTAAATAAAACTTTTTTAACTGACCTTGAATGTAAATGAAAACTTTTTTACCTTATCTTCACTGTAAATACATCTTTTTTACCTGGTCGTCAATGTAAATATTTTTTTTTTACATGACCTTGAATTTAAATGAAACCTTTTTTCCTGATCTTCACTGTAAACAAAAACTTTTTTACTTGATCTTCAATGTAAATAATTCTTTTTTACCTGACCTTTAATGTAAATAAAAACTTTTTTACGTGATCCTCACTGTAAATAAATCTTTTTTACCTAATCTTCACTGTAAATAAACTTTTTTACCTGATCTTCACTGAAAATAATTCTTTTTTACCTGACCTTTAATGTAAATAAAAACTTTTTTACGTGATCCTCACTGTAAATAAATCTTTTTTACCTAATCTTCACTGAAAATAAACCTTTTTTACCTGATCTTCAATGTAAATAATTCTTTTTTACCTGACCTTTAATGTAAATAAAAACTTTTTTACGTGATCCTCACTGTAAATAAATCTTTTTTACCTAATCTTCACTGAAAATAAACCTTTTTTACCTGATCTTCACTGTAAATGAACCTTTTTTTAACCAGATCTTCACTGTAAATAAACATTTTTTTACCTGATCTTCACTGTAAATAAACATTTTTTTTTACCTGATCCAGGGGCGGAGTGGGACAACTTTTCAGCCCGGGAGTTTAATGGCCAAGAGTGGCCCATTTTTTCACATTTTAAAAATATTTGGCAAAAATGTAGCCTATAATATTTTTTTAATTGCAATACAATCAACAACTTTTTTTTGGTTATAATTTTTAGTTACATTT
>JBBPBX010100217.1:0-12398 GCA_038048925.1 Garcialebias charrua | reverse complement strand
CCTGGTGAGGTGTTCCGGGCATGTCCCACCGGGAGGAGACCCAGAGGAAGACCCAGGATACGCTGGAGGGACTATGTTTCTCGGCTGGCCTGGGAACGCCTTGGGATTCCCCCAGAGGAGCTGCTCCAAGTGGCTGGGGAGAGGGAAGTCTGGGCCTCCCTACTTAGGCTGCTACCCCCGCGACCCGACCCCGGATAAGCGGAAGAAAATGGATGGATGGATGGAAAATTTATTTTTTTTTGGTACTTCATTGTGTATTTTATGAGTGTGGACAAAGTCAAACACTAAAGCTGTTTAGAAAACCACTTGGTTTCTAAACTTAAAAATATTTAGATCACAGATCAAAAGTTTAAACTGAGAGCCTGTATCATTTTAAGGGAAAAATATGTTGTTTCAAAATTTCATAGCATCTACAAATCCCCCCAAAAAATTGGGATAAATCCATTTTTCCCACTGTGCCGTAGTAAGTGGACCCCTTAGCCTTGGCCCCCTCTCGGCCCCCCCAGCAATAAAAGTCTAACTCCGCCACTGGTCCAGAGCAGCACAGCACTGCAGAGAGAGAAAGCCACACGCAGTTTGGAGAGCAGAGACAAGTCACGCAGGTGAGGCAGGCATTGACTCCTCACATGGCAGGAAACCATTATTTTAGAACATAAAAAAGGATTTAGTATTCTGCGACTAATTTTATTCTATTTTTAACTGGTCCAGGAACTCTTATCAGATTATTTTATCAGCGAAAGTCAGCGCGTTTTCCTCAATTTTTTCTTTTTTTCACTCAGTCCCACACTTTATTTATTTTATTTGTTTGTGGGTTTAATTTTCAATACCTTCATTCCTAATGTATTATAACGTATTTACGCATGGTAATATACAAATACATCACCTCACCAGATCCCGCCTCCACTTATCATAAGTCAAATTATAAGTGGATTTAATTGACACTGTTTTATAGTTAGCCACAAAACCTAACAAGATTACAGTTGAACTTAGTCTCAGAGTTACAGGAAACGGCGGCGGATAAATTATTTATTTATCCTAAAACCCCTAATCCCTCTGTTCCAAAAGCCCGTCGGCTTTAGGTAGGCGCGACCACTGCGTGTTTTTACTCTGGGATCTGGAGTCTTGGCTGGAAACTTATAATTCTACTTTTAATGGAGTCCAAACACACTGAGTTTAAATTTGCCTATAAAATTCCCAATCACAGATTTTGTTTAAACAGGAATCTGCCTACCTTTTTTTGTTGAGGTGACCGGTCAGTAGTCAGTGCTCTGGACTCCTCTGCCCCTTCCTGTCCGCGCGTGCAACCATCTCGTTGGAACCTCCAATTGTTGGCTTTGATTCTTATCCGCCCCAGAATTCGTTATTTGGTTCACTTCGGATCAGAAAGGAAAAATACGCTGAAAATACGACAAACACTCATAATTTAAAGTTCCAAAAGACCAGTTTAATTAATCATAAGTTTAAAAAAGAGTCACAGAATACATTTGTTTCATTCCTAACATCCATTACATTTTTCTTTTAAACGTGGACAGTGAGAGAAAAATAGAGAGAGAGAGAGAGAAGAAGGGAGGAGGGGGGAGAGAGGAGGGGGGAGAGAGGACATACAACCTGATCCGTGGGCTACTTCTGCCCTGCTGTTGGAGGATCGAAACTTTTTATACCCTTCTGTGGGGGCCCTGCCTCAGAGCCTGCCGTCCCCCCCCTATTGCCAGAAGACAGGAAACACCATTTGCTCTTTTCAGTCTGCATAACCCTTATTTTCCAACTCACATGGGAGCTGACGGGGGAGGGAAATGTGGCTTAACACCCAGAACAAAGAGGCTAGTGTCTCCCTGCCAGTCATAAATCTGTGAAGTCATAAAACTGACAGAAAGGCACCAGGACTCCTCATCATGCTCCAAGCCTGCCTCAAACTGATAAGAGGAGTTTTGTTTCAAAGACTGTTCTCCTTCCCCCACTCCCAGAAGCCTCTTCCTTGTAAACAAGAAATACCATTGCATGTCTTCAGTATCCAGAGTTCCGTTTAAAGAGGGGATACTGACCCTAAGCACAAAAAATGTGTTTTATTTTCACAACAGAGAACAACAACGAAAACACTGTCTGTGCTCTTTGAGTATGTTTTGTCTTTCTTGTACTGGTTTGATCCGGAAAGCTCTGTATTTTGTTAGAGGATGCAATTTCCTGTGGATTGGGCAGTAACGGGTTAGATCATCCTCTTTTTTACTAGGAAGAGTGGTTGTACTGACCTCTGTTCTGCTTACGGTAAAAGGAGGTTTGTAGCCAATTTGTTTAAATGGTGGTCTCTCATCTCTGTTGAAAGGTTGGTTGTTGCATGTCACAAAACTTGGATCGTTCCTCGCTTTTGCCTCTTCTTGGACAAATTTCACAAAATATGAGAAGGGAGGGAATGTCACTTGATATTTTTGTTTGTACTTTGAACCTACTTGAAGCCATTTATCTTGTAAACTTGGAGGTAGTCTTTCCGCTATGGGCTTAACACCTCGTGGTGTGTCGAGGTAAGCGAGGCCTGGGAGATAAGTTTCATTTTTAGCAACCAGCAGCTCTAGGAGCAAATCTCCTAGTTCCCTGAGTTTTACATTGTCTCTATTTGTAAGGTAAGGGAAGTTGTCTAGTTTTTTAAACAAGGCATTTTCTACTACTTCTGGTGTAGCATAACATTCTTCTAACCTGTCCCACACTAACTGCGAGCCATTTCACTAGGAGGTCTAACTCTTGACTATATGTGAGGTCTAGGTCTTTGTTGTATATCCACCGTATTACTGAATTAGGCAGATATTCTGAATTAAATCATTAGACGAAGTGGTATCGTTTCATTCACTTTATTGAACCATCTTCATCCACCACCTTCCACCGCACTTCCAGAACGAACACCTTTTAACCCCGCCCCCACACACGTCATCACGTAAACTCCGTCAGCATCCCAATACATGACATTCCCCTTTTCCTTAGATTTTCAACTTCCCCCTCCATACATTTAAACATCAGTTTTTTTTCTTTTCCATCATCTTCACGCCTTCAGGCTTACCAATACATTTACTTAGTCACAAAACAACATAAACCAATTTACATTTCTTAGAACCCTGAATAACCATTTCCTTTTTTTTTTTTTTAATACAAAGTCACGAAACCTCTCTGGAGTCTTTCTGATTCTCTGAGGTCTGAATGTCTTTTCCATTTCTAAGTCTTGAGTGCCCTCTTGTGGTGTTGCACCGTAAGTGTCCTCATATTTTTCATCCTCAAAGTCTTTATTTTCAGAAAACAGTTTTTGTTCACCAACTCCTTCCTCAGTTTCATATTTTCTCACATGTGTGGTGTTTCGGTGATACCGAACTCCTGTTGGTGATTCAACCACAACTTGGTTTCCTGTTTTGCTCACGACTTTGTGTGGTAATGCATTAAATGGTGTTGTTAATTTGTCAACTTTTTCCTGTTGAACCAGCACTGTGTCTCCCAGCTCTATTTTTGAATGTTGAGCTCTTCTTCGGATGTCAGCATAACTTTTCGCTTTTCCTTTTTGTTCTGCGTCTCTGTCACGTACATCCAACGCAGCTGTGTTTGTTTCACTCATGTCCGGTAATTTTCCTCTCATTTTTCTGTTGAATAAAAGTTCTGCAGGACTTTTGCCTGTGGTTGCATGTTCAATGCTGCGATAAGCTGTCACATATTTTCTTAGTTCTCGTTTCCAGTCCAGTCCTTCAGCTTGTGCAATTCTGATCCTCTTCATCAGTGATGCGTTCTGACGTTCAACTTCGCCGTTGGCTTGAGCCCATTTTGGTGTTGTCCTCACATGTTTTATTCCATTGTTCTCACAGTATTCTTTGAATAATTCAGATTTGAACTGTGGACCATTGTCAGATCTAATGGAAACTGGTAGACCATGTCTACTAAACATACTGTCAATAGAGTCAATGGCCCTCATGCACGAACCGTTCGTACGCACAGATTTGTTCTTATACTGTGCGTACGAGTGATTTAGGATCATTTGTGGCATCCAACAATGTTTTCGTATCCTAGGATTTTTTTCAGATACGAACAAAATTTACGTGTGGTCCCGACCTGTCGTATATTTTACGAGCAGACAGTCTGCTGTTATCCAGACGGCCTTTTCTCCACTAATAACTTTATATTTCGTTATTTAGAAAATATTTTGAGTTTAAAAACAATTAAATGCAACCACACATATTGGTTTAATTAAAGCGGCTTCAACACCCCCCCCCACGTCCACCACCTTGCGCCACCCGCGCGTGACCCCCCGCGCCACTCATGTCGACCACCGTGTGCCACGCAACGCGCCCGCGCAACCACGCCACGCGCCCCCACCCCGCGCAACTCATGTCGACCACCGTGTGCCACGCAACGCGCCCGCGCAACCACGCCACGCGCCCCCACCCCGCGCAACTCATGTCGACCACCGTGTGCCACGCAACGCGCCCGCGCAACCACGCCACGCGCCCCCACCCCGCGCCACTCATGTCGACCACCGTGTGCCACGCAACGCGCCCGCGCAACCACGCCACGCGCCCCCACCCCGCGCCACTCATGTCGACCACCGTGTGCCACGCAACGCGCCCGCGCAACCACGCCACGCGCAACTGTCGGCACGGCCCCCCCACCCCGTGCCACTGTCGACACACACACACACACACACACACACACACAGCGCCGCTGCAGAGACAGGGGAGAAAAAAGCGAAACCAGCTTATACAGTTGTTTCATGTCATTTTTAATATAAACTGCCTGTTGACTGTGGGCGCTCACTGATGTCATCTGTATTCTGTGTGGGTCTGCGCTCAGATCCGGGGCTGACACTATGATCAAAGGCGAGTCAATTTTAATTCGCCAAACGCGTTTGTGTGTTTTCTGACGCATAAAAGCCGGAATGAATGGACACTTCCTGCTCGCGGTGGCAGGAAACTATATCCTTATATGGTGTTTTGAGGGGTGGGAATTATGTAAATAACCACTCGCGTGCACGAGCAGGTGAATAGAACAGGTGGGATTCATCATTATTTACACAGCTCATATACACACATTTCCTGACGATAGAAGACTTTGTTGGATCTGACGTGGCATGTTCGTACGAACACTTCGTACGAACAAAAGTAGGAGAAATTTAGGATAAAAATACGAACATTTTCGTGCATGAGGGCCATTGACTTTCTCAGCAGTTGTAGATGTCAACACATCATATTCATAGTAACGGCTGTAATAGTCTATTAGCACAAGAATGGAGTGATTTGAAGATAATGGTCCCAGTAAGTCTACTGCCACATCTTGCCACGGTCCATCCGGTAAAAGTGTGCTTCTCACTGGTTCTGGTGGATCAGGTCTGGCTACAATTTGACAACCATGACATGTTTTGCAATATTTTTCTGTTGCTTTGTCCATGCCAGGCCACCATACTTTTGTCCTGAGACGTTGTTTTGTCCCTACAATTCCTAAATGTCCTTCATGTGCCAACATAATTGCTTTAGCTCGGAGCTTTTCTGGCATCACAATGCGTGTTCCTCTCAAAATTATGTGTCCCACCACACACAGTTCATTAGCAATGGGTGCATATGCTTTGCATTTTTCAAAATGTCCATTTTCAACTGCTTTTCGCACCTCTGTTAGCTCTGAATCTGTGGCAGATGCCTCCTCCACCTGTCTTGTGGTAAGTGATTTTGGAGTTGCATTTACAGCTACAAATCTCACATATTCCTCAGACTCATGAGTGTGTGTGTCCTGTGTTATCTTATCTGATAACAGTCTTGATAATGAGTCAGCAATATTTATTTTCCCATCAACATCTGCAGCATCTCTTGGTTCTCTTGTCTCTGCTATAGCTCTCACTCTTTCTGCTGTGGGACCAATACCCTTTTGTGTTAACAGTATTCCCATGAATATCAGTTTGTTCATGTTAAATTGACACTTTTCTGGGTTTAAAGTTAAACCACATTCAACAAGTCTCTTCATGACAGCATGCAGGCGCTTGTCATGTGTTTCCTGGTCTGGTGCGTGTATGATCACATCATCTGATATGTTTTCTACTCCTTCAATGCCTGCCAGTGCGTTAGCAATCTCATGTTGATACTGCTCACTAGCTGATGAGACACCAAATATCAGTCTTTTGTATCTGTAAACTCCATTATGCACTGCAAATGTCGTGATTTCTCTGGACTCTGGGGTAAGCTCCAACTGATGGTATCCCCATTTGAGATCCAGTTTGCTGAAAATTGCAGAACCATTTAGTCCTTGGAGTATTTCATCCACTGTGGGGATTGGAAATCTCTCTCTGATTATTGCCTCATTTGCTCTCCTCATGTCTAAGCACAGTCTTATGTCTTTGTCATTTTTCTTTGGCAATATTACAACAGGATTCACCCACGGTGTAGGTCCTTCCACCTTCTCTATAATGTCCATTTCAATCAGCTCATTTATCTTTTTTTCCACTGCATCCCTCAAATGATAAGGTATGCGTCTCAGAGGTTGTGCTACAGGTTTTACCTCTGAGTTGATGTACAGCTTGATTTGTTTGGTGTTTAATTTTCCTATCCCTTTAAATGCATCTGGGTACTGTTCTTGCAGAATGTTATTTGATTCTGTGACCATTGCTACATTTTCTCCTATTTTTAATACCCCCAGCTTTACAGCAGTCTTTTTACCCAGGAGTGGTTCACCATTGCCTCTTATGACAATAAACTCTGCTTCTTCTCTCCTGTTGCCAATTTTCACTTCACATCTGAATGCACCTTTAATGTTTAAAGCTTGTGTTGAGGAATAAGCATACAGCTTTCTCTGCTCTTTAGGTACATATGAATAACATTTTATCTTTTCAGCTTTAAGTTTTTCCCATATTCATTCAACCTTTATTTATACAGGCTAGCCTCGTTGAGTCACGGGGACTCATTTACAAGAGGGACCTGTCTCACTCACACCAAACAACCATCCACTCTCACACTCACACCTAGGGTCAATTTAGAGTCACCAATCAGCCTAACAAGCATGTTTTTTGGTCTGTGGGAGGAAACCGGAGTACCCGGAGGAAACCCACGCATGCACGGGGAGAACATGCAAACTCCACCCAGAAAGGCCCCGGACCGGGATTTGAACCGGCAACCTTCTCGCTGAGAGGCAGCAGCTCTACCAGTTGTGCCACCGTGCTGCCCAAATTATATATTTTTATTTATATTTTTATTCAAATTATATATATTTTCTCCCATTATATTACTTGTAGCACCAGAGTCAATCAACATTTTTAGCTCGACTCCCCCCACAGAAAATGACAGTTTATCAGGTACATTGTCCTCATTTACAATAAAAGCATATTCATCCAGCATATTCACATTTTGGTTCTTTTGCCTTTTTGTGCGGCACATTTTTGAAAAGTGGTCCTTACCAGTACATTTGTGACATGTTTGTCCTCGTGCTGGGCATTTTGGATCTTTTCCCATGTGATCTGTGAATCCACATCTGTAACACTGTCTTTCTGTTTTATTTTCCTCCTTCACATTTTCTTTTGATTTCCAGTATTTTCCTTTCTTTGTTGTTGCAATCCTGTTGACCGCGTCCTCCATCTTCTTTTCCTCGGTGACGCTCATCGCCGCCAGCTGCTCCTCCACGCGCTCACACTGCGAAGCCACCTCCAGTGTACGAGCCAGTGTCAAGCCGGGACCCTCCTCCAGTAACTTTCTTCGCACGTATTCAGATGTGCATTTGCTCAAAACCGCATCTCTTATTTGGTTATCATTATCGCCACGAAAGTCACAGTCTCTTGCAGCTTGCCTCAATCGAGTACAGAATTGTTGAACAGTCTCACCTTGTTTCTGGAATATTTTGTGAAAAGTCTGACGAGCATATGCTTCATTTACTCGTGGCACAAAATAAGTGTTCAGCGCAGCCACTGTAGCCTCATAATCCGTAACCTCACCTCCTTGTGGTAATGTAGAAAAAATGTCCTGCACGTCTTGTCCGGCCAAGTGCAGTAACAGCGCACGCCTCCGCTGTTTAATGGCGTCTGTGGCATCATCAGACAGAATAAGTCCTTTACCGTCTGCATACAGCTCAAATGATGTCAGCCACCTTGTATCCGTGTAGCAAGCGAACGGTTGAATACTTGACTTTTCCATGTTAGCTTGAACTTTTTTTTTAGCTAACCTCGTGTTGCCGTTGACGTCTTCAGCGTGACACCGTCTTTTACAATCCACATGAATCTGTTGCCATCTTCAGCGTGACATTGTTATTCCTCCTCGCCATTGTTGTATATCCACCTTATTACTGAATTAGGCAGATATTCTGAATTAAATCATTAGACGAAGTGGTATCGTTTCATTCACTTTATTGAACCATCTTCATCCACCACCTGCCACCGCACTTCCAGAACGAACACCTTTTAACCCCACCCCCACACATGTCATCACGTAAACTCCGTCAGCATCCCAATACATGACATCCTTCAGTTGCATTCAAAAATGATGACTGTCATGCTCTGAAATTTTCAGGGGTGTCATCAAATTTAAAGAGCCCCGTCTAGATTAACTCTCTGCGTGCAAGGAACTTAGCAAAGTCAGTCATAGGTGGGTAATTGTGGTGGCTGTTCGGCCTGACATAGTCTCTTGGTGTGTCAAAGGTTCATCTTTTACATACATTTTCTTGAGCACCGGTGGGGAAGGAGTTTGACCAGATCTCCTTGGGCCGAATGATAATGCTTTCAATACTGGTTCGACCTGAGGCATTTCCTCTTGAGACGAATGTGACCTTGGCTGGGCTTGGTGTTGCACGTACTCCATGGTTCGTTGTCTGACGACTTGTGGGGGGACTGCACTCTTTACACTCTCTTCCTTGTTTTGTTCAACAGCTGCGGCAGCTTCTAGAACCTCTGCTCGCGCCGTAGCAGCTGCAGCTTCCTTTTCTAGCTCTAGCATGTTAAAATCCAGCTCTAGATTTGTCAGAGTCAGAGAGTCTTTATTGTCATTTGCACCGCATGTGGTACATGTGACACTGCACTAAAAGGCCTAATATCCGGGGAGATACAACAGTATGCAAGTCTATGTATCTGCCACATATCCAGTATGTTTCCGGTGATATACGGGAAGATCTCATCTTTAACAGATCCTAGTACAGGATATCCCATGTATACCCATCCGTGATAGATCCTAGCACTGGATATTTTCTGGATACTCATACATGATCAATCCAAGTATAGGATATTTTCTGGATACACATCTGCTATAGATCCTAGTATAGAATATTTTATGTATACCCATACTTGAGATATCCTAGTATTGGATATTTTCTGGATACCTATATGAGAAAGATCCTACTATTGGATATTTTTTGGATACCTATATGTGAAAGATCCTACTATTGGATATTTTCCATATACGTATCTGTGATAGATCCTAGTATTGTATATTTTTGGATACCCAAACATAATAAATCCTAGCATTGGATATTTTCCAGATACAAATCTGTGATAGATCCTAGTATTGGATATTTTGTGGATACTCATACATAATAAATCCTAGTATTGGATATTTTCGGGATACACATCTGTGATAGATCCTAGTATTTGATATTTTCTGGATACCCATACATAATAAATCCTATTATTGTATATTTTCCGGATACACATCTGGCAGATCCTCATATTGCATATTTTCTGGATATCCATACATAATAAATCCTAGCATTGGATATTTTCCGGATACACATCTGTGATAGATCCTAATGTTGGATATTTTTTGGATACCCATCTGACAGATCCTCATATAGGATATTTTCTGGATACCCATACATAATAAATCCTAGCATTGGATATTTTCCGGATACACATCTGTGATAGATCCTAATGTTGGATATTTTCTGGATACCCATCTGACAGATCCTCATATAGGATATTTTCTGGATACCCATACATAATAAATCCTAGCATTGGATATTTTCCGGATACACATCTGTGATAGATCCTAATGTTGGATATTTTCTGGATACCCATCTGACAGATCCTCATATAGGATATTTTCTGGATACCCATACATAATAAATCCTAGCATATGGATATTTTCCGGATATACATCTGACAGATCCTAGTATTGGATATTGTCTAGATACCCATACTTAAAAAATCCTAGCATTTGGATACTTTCCGGATACACATCTGTGATAGATCCTAATATTGGATATTTTCTGGATACCTATACATAGTAAATCCTAGTATTTGACATTTTCCAGATACACATCTGACAGATCCTCATATTAGATATTTTCTGGATACCCATACATAATAAATCCTAGCATTTGGATATTTCCGGATACACATCTGACAGATCCTAGTATTGGATATTGTCTGGATACCCATACATAAAAAATCCTAGCATTTGGATACTTTCCGGATACACATCTGTGATAGATCCTAATGTTCGATATTTTCTGGATACCCATACATAGTAAATCGTAGTATTTGACATTTTCCGGATACACATCTGACAGATCCTCATATAGGATATTTTTTGGATACCTATACATAAAAAATCCTAGCATTTGGATAATTTCCGTATACACATCTGTGATAGATCCTAATATTGGATATTTTCTGGATATCCATACATATTAAATCCAAGTATTGGATATTTTCCAGATACACATCTGACAGATCCTAGTATTGGATATTGTTTGGATACCCATACATGAAAAATCCTAGTATAGGATATTTTCCGTATATATATATATATATATATATATATATATATATATGTTACTCCCAAACTCCCTCCTAAACAATTTAAATTTACATACTGTATACAATATTTTAAATAAACAATCCATACAGCATGTGTTGTTTATGTAAAATATTGTATATATAGTAGTATTAAAATTTAAATTGTTTATTTAAGAAGGGAGTTTGGGAGTAACAGGTGATGAGTGTGATTGCAACCTGGTACGTGTCATGACAAAAGTTGACTGAACTTGAACTATCCTACTTTGCTGTTTTTCACTTATCGCTAGTGGGCGTGTTCCCACCAGCAATATGCATGGTCCAGCGCACCTCATGGTCCCAAACACCTGTGATAAACGAGGGACTATATAAAACTAACAAACCGGTGTGTGTGTTTGTCTTTTTTTTAAGTAAAAACTAATTTAAATTATTTTCAGAAATGCTGTCTTGAATAATTTTGTAGATGTTGAACAACACTATGCAAAACATTAAAATTTCTTTGTTTAAAAGAGCATTTATTGTACAGTAGTTTGTTTTGGGCATGTTTTATGTTTGAGTTTTTTGTTAAATAAGTTCTATTCTATTCACATAATAAATGTTTACTCAGCAGAGGTAAAAAGTAATACTGACAATAATTCACATTAGCCTTTAAAGAACCTTGACCAAAAGACATTTTTCATCTTATTTTGTTCACTTCTGCTTAGTTGAGAAAGTCCCAATTGTTCCTTTAGGACTAAGGCATTACCATCTGGTTCCCACTGAAAACCCATTCGGGGCCCGTTAAACCCATACAAAAAGGCCTAATATCTGGGGAGATACAACAGTATGCAAGTTTACGTATCTGCCACATATCCAATATGTTTCTGGTGCTATACGGGGAGATCTCATCTTTAACAGATCTTAGTACAGGATATCCCACGCATACCCATCTGTGATAGATCCTAGTATTGGATATCTTCTGGATACCCATCCATAATAAATCCTAGTATTGGATATTTTCCAGATACCCATACATGAAAAATCCTAGAGTAGGATATTGTCTGGATATGTATATTTAACTGTACACTTGCATATTGTGTGTGTGTGTGTGTGTGTGTGTGTATGTGCGTGTGTGTGTGTGTGTGCAAGGGGTTATGGAGAACAAGATCTGTGAGTTTGGTGGTCCTATCACTGCGTTTAGTTGGAAATCCTAACCCCAATTTGTTAAAATACAAATACCCATAATTCATAGGGAGAACGTAGGACGGACAGGAATCTCATAAATTGCGGTCAGGGAGTTATGGAGAACAAGATCTGTGAGTTTGGTGGTCCTATCACTGCGTTTAGGTGGAAATCCTAACCCTAATTTGTCCAAATACAAATACCCATAATTCATAGGGAGAACGTAGGACGGACAGGAATCTCATAAATTGCGGTCAGGGAGTTATGGAGAACAAGATCTGTGAGTTTGGTGGTCCTATCTCTGCGTTTAGTTGGAAATCCTAACCCTTGGTCAAAATACCATAATCCAAAAAAAAAGTGTTGGGAAAGTGTTGAAAGTTCCGATCAGCTCTGCAAGGTGCTGGCCAATATCTTTAACACCTCATGCCCTGTAGACAGATCCCGTCTGCCTGAAGACCACACCACCATCATCCCAGTCCAAAAAAGCTCTACAGTAGCCGTGTTTCCATCAAGGTTTCTA
>JBBPBX010100216.1:0-12398 GCA_038048925.1 Garcialebias charrua | reverse complement strand
GCCACAACATCCACCCACCTCTCCCTTTCTTTAAAGAGGTTTTCTTTAGTTAAGGTCAGTTCCACCTTACTTTCAGTCAATTCTCTGCGTAAACAATCAACTGCAGTTTGTAGCGCTGTGCACTGTTCACTGAGTTTTCTATTTTCCTCGAATTGAGTGCTCTCTTTTAGTTGTTCTTTTAATTTATCATACTCTATTTTCAACATTGTGCACCGGGTGTGGGCTTCTTCTCTTTTTTCCTTGTTCTCTTGTAGATCTTTAGACATCGATTGTACCTGTTGCTGTAATATTTCATTCTCTCTGATAGAATCGTCATATTTTTGTCCTCTGGACCGAATGTTTTCTTCATATGAATGTGTTTGCAACAGTATTTCATTGTTTAAACGTTCAATCTCTGTATTTGTCGTTTTCTTGTATGACACAAACTCTGAAGTGGTACCTTCGTGTTTAGTTTTCTCATCAGCCAGTTTATTTTTTTCATCAGCCAGTTCATCCTCAAGGTCCCCACTCTTATACAGTTCATGGTCCAGTCTGGTCTTCAACAGAAAGGCCAATTTGACAGTACGGTCGGCGCTGAGCTTTTTTCCACCTTTTTTGATTATGCCTGTTGCTAGACTTTCTAACTCTGTGTCCAGAGTCGGGGTGTCCATTGCTGCTACCTCCTCACCATACTTCACGAGTGTTTTCATTAGCAGTTTTAAGGCATTATCAACACAATCTGTGTCCTCTGACTCAGACTCTGAATCCTCCTGCGCTGGGATTTTCTCCTCAACCGGCGCTGGAGTTTGCTCACCATCAGCATCCTCCAAGGATGAGGATGGAACAACTTCATCTGATTGTTTATCCATATTTGTTTTGAGTCTGTAAAAATCAACAAGCTGGTACATGCAGGTGTTATTCGAAAAAGAAATTCGTTATCAAATTAACCTCACTGTTGTAAACGTACACAGAAAAACGTTAAAAATGCTATTTTTAACCAAAAGTGTACAGTGTATGCCAATGCTGTTTAAAATTTTGAATGTGGAAATGCTCTGCTCTCCATCAACTTTTCTTTTTTATTTAATCTGAAAATTAAATAAAAGATGCTTTTTTGAGTGTTATTTTAAATCTCTTCAGTATTTAAAATGAGCATCAATTGTTCGTCTGTACCTCTGTTTTCAAAAATTCTTTATTTAAAATAAACAGGAGTTTTTGTTTGTGTACAGAACAATTTTAAAGCTGGTAATTTTCACCATAAAAAATGCTGACTTTATGATGTGTTGAGAGAAAACTCATCTATTAACGTCCAGCAGGGGGCAGCGTCGCGTATGTTATCACGAAGCGACTGAGTTTAAATCAGTACATGGAAAGAAAACAACCTATTAGGGTTAGTTTTCAGTAAGAACGTGATAATTGCTCGAACCGCTTTCTTGTCAGAGACAAGTTTATGTTGCTAGACAGTGTTGATGGCTTCAGATGAGTGTTTAAGTGTGTGTTCGTGTGTGAACGAGTGTGAGCCAGCGAGTGTGACCTGTCACTCAAAGTGCGGCACCTGGAAGTGACGACAAAAATGGGCGGGCCCACGCAGCGTGCGTAGCGCGTCACCAGCTTCTTACGTGAGCGAGGCGGAGCTCGCTACAACATACGTGACGTCAACAAATCAATCACAGCATATGTAGTTCATTCTCCAAGCATAAATGGCGAATGTAGTTTTTCTTACCTTCGACCAATGTAGTACCGGAAATGACGACAAAGTGGGCTGGTCGCAACGGCGTGCGACGTGATTGACAGCTCACAACAGCGAATCAGCGTTCGCCACAAGAGTGATTGACAGCACACAACAGCGAATCAGCGTTCGCTACAAGAGTGATTCACAGCACACAGCACTCGTATCATCCAATCACAGCTCATAAACGGACATGAGACACGTCTTCTTAACGTTAGCTTAGCACAACAGAATACAACTTCATAGACTCTTAAAAACAACTCAAACGCTACAATTTAACTTCCCAAAATGCTGAAACATGCGGCGCACATCTAGACAGGCCAACTTAGTTACGCTCAGTAACCCAGCACTGCAGCTGTTGAACAACACGGACTCTCACGGAGTCACTCCAGGTCGGTTCCGGTCCACGTTAGAGGAGCAGAAAACTCGGGTCAGAACCCATTAACCGACACGTTCTAACAGTATATGCTGCTTCGACCTTCTTTAAAATGTAAAAATACCACAACAGCAATCTTGTAGATGTTAAATTAGCTTTCAGGCTTCTGACTCGGCGGTCAAACAAAGCTTTGTACAGGAGTCCGCGTGAACTGGACCGAACCAGAACTTCCACAGACTACGGCTGACAAAACTTCACCTGAATGCTTCCAACAGCGTCTAACAGAGTTGAAACAATAATAATCTCACAGCTTCAAATGATAAAAACATGCAGAATCTGCCTGCTTTGAACACTTCCAGCCAAAATCATTATCCTCAGAGTTTAAAACTTGGATCCTTTTATGCAAACATGACGTTACAGTTCATGACTGAGACCACAGATTTATCAATAAACTTTTAGAAGCCGATACGAGGCCACCAGATGTAAAGGGGTTAAAGGGGGGGTCAGTTTAATACTGACCTCCTTTTTACCTTAATTTACTTATTCAGATTGAATAGTAATTTCACGGATTCTCTTCTTTTTCAGTTTATTCAATATTTCTGTGATCTTTATGATGGATAAATAAACAGAGCCATTAAGTGACAATGGACACGTTAACTTAGTTTGATATGTCAAAGAGACACTATCATTTATTTAAAATAAATCAACTAAATTAACACCATTACACTTGATTGACATGATTTCACTTTCTTTCAATTCAAATACGTCAGCACACTTAAATTTAACACAACAGACTTAAATATTGGATGTTAACATATTTAGTCTGTGGGCTCTTTTAGCTTAAAAATATAGTTTCCAGCTTAGGTTGAGAGGGAAAAGAAATAGGAGGAAAGAATTAAGAAGAACATTATCCTGAGCATGAGACCAGAGTGACACTTCCCATCAGACTTCTGCTAAAATCCAGGTACGTTTTGTAAACAGCTCCTTTACCTTTTGACGACAGCCCGGTAAGAGGGAAGACACCAGCCTTCAGATGCACAGAGTCCTTTAGTCTCAGCACGTCCAAAACTGGTTTTAGTTTACGTTTCAACGTCTCCTGGCTTCCGCGTTGGTCATCAGAGAATATGTCAGCTTCAGGCCTCTGACTTCAAGATAAACTTATTCCAGGAGGGAATAAACAAAGTTTTTGAGCTCGGCTTGTTCGAAGTAGACTCATAACAGCCTGTTATCAGTCCTTAGCTGAAGACGCCGGTCGTTAGCTCTTGACCACACGTGTCCAGCTCTTGGGAAAGTTCACATCTCTTTGGAAGTTCCCAGCAACTCTCTGAAGCGTTTCAGCACAGCTTAGACTAGTACTTAAGGAAGGACCAGTCGAGGAGTTCATTTGTCTTATCAAACCCAAGGTTAACAAGCAGCAGCAGAGGGAGATTTGTTTAGGAACAGACAGAGAAAGCTGGAGCCTTGTTCAATGAAAAACAACTGATTAAACTGTCTTCTTATTTCTAAACAGAACAGTCGGGTCTCTGTGACCCGATATTTCCCTTTAACACAGCAGTGGACACAGTTTAACTCTCACAGAATAACACAGCTTAAAAAGCACACATCATGAAAATGACAAAAGTTATTCTTTTGATCACATTAGAATAAAATCAAAGATAGAAATAGTCTCTTTTGGTGACTATATTTATCAGATTATAGCTAAATGAATGATTTTGTAGTAAATGTCTTGCTTTACTGAGTGGTCAGTAAAGGTCATCACTGGACAGTTCAAAAGTACACAGGTGTCTTAAAAGTGGACAAGGTCATGTCCACTACACCCGCCCCCGTGTCTAATACCACCGTTACCAGGTAACCTGCCATCATACATTTCAGAAGGGACTGGCGACCTACTAGGGGAGCTACTAGACCACGTGGTGTTTCCTTGTCAGTTCCTTGCGAACATGCACCTAACATCTCTCTGTCAGTAGTGGTTTTGGGCCTCTTCTTTGGGTGGGACTGCTGAGGTTTGCCGATCAGAGGTGGTCCCCCTGCTCTGATCGTCTTCAGTTTCCCGACGGCTTGGTTTTCTTCAGGCACCCTACAGCACGATGCCCTTCCTCTCCGCAGACAAAGCAGTGGTTACAGTTCGGGTTAACTTGAGAAGCACAGTTCTGACAGCTCTTTCTCTCTCTTTGAGATCTTCTCTCTGGTTGGAGTCTTGAGTTCCTCTGCTCTGGTGCTGGAACATGAACTGTCCTTGCTTTCAGGTTTTCCATCGCTTGTGTCAGTGCTTCAACCTGGGCGCTAAGTCTTTGGAGTGTGAAGTCATTATTAATCTGATTTACTTTCACGTCGTCCTTTGTTTGCTCTTTCAACTCACTGTTTGTTGTGTGGGCATGACTCACTTTGGTGGTAGAACCACGGCCAAGTCGACGCTTCCGCTCACTTTCCTCTGCCGTGGTCTTTATCACTTGGCGAAGCAATGCCTCATCGCTGACAGTGGGGTCACTCAGGAGGGTCTTGAGGTCTCTGCGGACACTGTCGTACTTCTCCCCCATGCCCTGGCAAATAGTGTTGAGAAAGACACACTGAATTGTGGATATATCGTACTTAACGACTGAGTCTGGTTGTCTGAGTGAGAACCGGATCTTTTGCTTCAGTCCAATCATTCTATATAAAAACTGCTGAGGCGTCTCATTTTCAAACTGCTTAGCACACATTAAATCTTGAAAGAGCTCTGTGCTGCTTTTCTCACCTAAGTGAGACTGCAGGAAACTTTTAAGCTCCGAAACTGTGAGATCGTCTTTTATTGTTAACATATCTCTGAAGTTACCTGGTTTAACAAGACGTAGCACCCCTCTAATCACCTCATTTGGAGTGTGATTCTCCTCGAGACCCTCATCTATCTGTTTACAGATGCTGTTGTACCCAATTTCTGATGTCGTGTCACTGATCATTCCACCATGCACTTTGAATTCTCTGCGTGACAGCAGTGGCAAATCTTTCATGGCTATCATACTCTCACCAGTGTAACTTGGAACGTTCTCTGAATGAGGGACAGACCACTGGGGTGGGCACAGAGGTTGATGGGGTTGGAGAGTCGGGACAAGTGGGTCCCCTGTAGCTGGTGGAACTGATGCCCAGGTTACCTGCTGGTTGCGAGATTGGCTGGTGTGAGGTGGTGTTGGACTCAGTCCCTGTGGGTCTGCGCCGCCATCGCCGCCTTGTGGCTGAACACGGGGAATGGCCTGCTCATTTGTACTTGCTTCAGCTTCAAAAGACATTGTAGTTTGTCCACGATTCACCATAGTCCCATCTATGATACATTCTAGTCTTTTTAATAATGGCAAACCCTGGTCCTCCCGACCCAGGATTGTTGAACATGACAGGTAGGTAGTCAAATATTCAACACAACTTTCTTCATCGTCTTGAATCAACTTACTAGAGTCCAGTCCTTCAACGTCTCCAAGAGAAGTTGCGATGAGGTGGGCTTCACTACCTGTTAGCTGGTGTAACTTCTTCTTGATGCTCCAAAGAAGTTGTTTTCTCTCACCGGAAGACATCTTGCTGATCTCGGCCGCTTGAGTCCACAGTGCTGCACTCTGTAGGCGGGTACACCCTTTTCACTGGTTACCGGCCTCACCTCTGCACACTGGGTCACTCCTGGCACTGAGAACGTGTAGCACGAGAGGTCCTGGTGGTCGGTATCATTGGATCAGCAGTAGCCCATGGATGTGTGGCGTGCTGATCCCGGACGAGCCCCCACAATCTGTTACAGGTCCCGAGTGTCAGGACTGCTGCAACAGTGATGACACACCATCTGAAGAATAATAAAATTAGGAGTCAAAGATGACGACCATTGTTTCTCCGTTTAGATCCAGAAAGCATGTTTATTTATAGGATTTGTTAACAAACCAATATTTTACAGTGTACCTGTACGGTATTAATGATTTACAAACCTGGTTTCCTTCTTTTACCAGTGTTACAGTAATTAACCTTTTCACATTTTCACCCTTCACTTAGATGAAGACAATATGTCAAATACTGCATCTAGCTCTATATTTACTGATATAAGCATTTAAAATGTACACTGACTTTAACTGAACACCGATCAAAGGCTCTACTGCACTTAGCTGTATATTTACTGATCTAAGCATTAAAATATACACTGACTTTAACTGAACACCGATCAAAAATAAAATGACAAGACTTACAAAACAAATGCAGAATCTAACCTTGTTCCACCTTTAACCTCAGTTCCCACACTTGGTCTGAATATCATTCAAACAGAACAAAGTGAAACTCAAAACTCTGAGTTAGTAAGGTATCACATCCTTCTATCCACTTTCCCTCGCGAGACCTTCCCAGCGCGAGCTGGCATCCTGCCAGATTTAACGTGACTATTTACTTGCAACTACTGCACAGAAACCGCCACACAGTGATATGTAAGCAGCATGGTTACATGGTACAGCATGGTAAGTATGGGTTTAGATCAAAAAACTCTACATCAATGGCTCTCATGGAATTAATGGAACAAATAACTACTGCTGTCGATCAAAAACAACACTGTATCAGTATCTTTGTTGATTTAAAAAAAGCATTCGATACTATTGATCACACAATACTCCTTGAAAAACTGAACAAATATGGTATTAGAGGACCAGCATTACAGTGGGTATCTAGCTACTTAAAAAATAGGAAACAATTTGTACAAATAAATGATGTAAGATCTGACCTCTGTAATATCACATGTGGAGTTCCCCAAGGTTCTGTACTTGGACCAAAGCTTTTTATTTTATATGTGAATGACTTGGTAAATGTGTCAGGACTCCTTAAATGTGTACTTTTCGCAGATGATACCACTTTTTTCTGTTCAGGTGAAGATATAGAACAAATGTTAGAATTGATAAAGACAGAATTTGTAAAGATACAAACTTGGTTTAAAATAAATAAATTATCATTAAATCTAGAGAAAACTAATTACATGATATTCGGTAATAGAAAGAAAACTGTTGATGTTCCACTCAAAATTGAGGATGTTGAGATTTGTAGAGTGAGTGAGATGAAGTTTTTGGGTGTTATCATTGATGACAAACTGACATGGAAACAACACATAAATTCTGTAAGAATAAAAATAGCTAAATCGATTGCAGTACTGTACAAAGTCAGAGACCTATTGAATGATAAAGCTCTGTATTTGTTGTATAACACAATCATTGTTCCACACTTAATCTATTGTATTGATGTTTGGGGGAATGCGTGTAAAACAATCACAAAGCCTATTTTTGTATTACAGAAAAGAGCTGTAAGAATTATCACTAGAAAGCATTACCGTCATCCATCAAGTACATTATTTTATCAACTGAAGTTATTGAAGTTCCATGATTTGGTAGACTATAATATTTTATCAGTTATGTATAGAGCTCAAAATAATGCATTACCTTTAAATATCCAAATGCACTTTGTTAAAAGACAAAGTTGTTATAATCTTAAGGGAACAGAGTTGTTTGTAAAACCACAATTCAGAACCAGTTTGAAGGGACGTTCTACCTCAATCAGGGAATTAGATTATGGAATGGCTTGGAGAATGTAGTTAAAAATGCCAAGTCAATGTTTACATTTAAAAAAATGATCAAAACAAATATGTTAAAAAAATATATGTGAAATAACGTAATGTGTATTGCATTAGTTAGAAAATTAGAAAGTGTTAGTCATTTTGTACTGTATTAGTATTAGTTAGAAAACTAGAAAGAGTTAGTCATTTTGTACTGTATTAGTATTAGTTAGAAAATTAGAAAGAGTTAGTCATTTTGTACTGTTGGTTGAAGAATATTATTGTTTAACCTGATTGTTGGAAAAAGTTGGTTGAAGATTATTATTGTTTACATGGTTTGACTACTGTTGTTTAATCTGATTGTTGGAGATAAGGGGCAGATATAATAAGATTTATTCTTCTTTCTGCCACCTTTCATTTTTTTACATTTTGTACACTATCATTATGAGATTGCCTTGTATTGTTTCTTTTGTAAAAAAATGAACAAATTTAATAAACATAAACATAAACATATGTGCTGTTCACATAAGAGGTAAACATCTTACATCGTAGTTGTGATGTGTTTTCACCATGTACTGACCTGAAGAATAATAAAATTAGGAGTCAAAGATGACGACCATTGTTTCTCCGTTTAGATCCAGAAAGCATGTGAAGCCGTCCGTCCCCAAAACCAACCTGGAAGCAACGCACCCCCCCAAAACAAAGGTTCCGCTTCGTCATCACCGCTCCTCAGAAAAACACTATAAGAATGCAGGCACATTACCTTGCCGAACCGCAAACAAAATATAACATATATTTGAAAATAGGATCAGCTGCACATGGAAATACTTTACATTCATAAGAAAACCAAATATTGTGGTGACATTTTTAGGTGCACCACAGGTGGGGAATTCCACTGGAACTGGTGAGTGATAATGCAACTCAATTTACATCCAGTGACTTCCAGGACTTTTCCAGAGAGTATGGATTTGTGCACGCAACTTCCAGCCCCCACTACCCTCAGGCGAACGGTGCGGCCGAACGAGCGGTTCAGACTGCAAAGAACATTTTGAAGCAAACTGACCCCCATCTGGCCCTGATGTGCTACAGAGCAACACCTAGTGCTGCTACAGGTGTGAGCCTTGCACTACTGATGACGGGAAGAGAAATCAGAACCACACTTCCAGTGCTGGAGAGCAAGTTGAAAGCTGCTCCAGTGGACAGACATGAGATTCAACAAAAGGACAGACAGACAAAGGAAACCTACAGATTCTTCCACGATCGCCATCATTCTGCACAACCACTTCCTGCACTTCAACCGGGACAAGACGTCAGGATAAAACTGGATGGTGAAAAGAGTTGGAAAACCCCAGCAAAGGTCATCGGCAAATGCCATGAGCCAAGGTCGTATATGGTGGAGACGGAGAATGGAGCTGTATTAAGACGGAACCGGAGACATCTGCAAGCTGTCCCACTTCCCACAGATCAACCAGATCATTTACAATACACCTGATTCTCCAGTGACACTGAACAGTAGCTTTCCACCTGAAGACACTGCTGATCCTGCGACCAGAACTCCTGACCAGAGACACATGGGTCCAGAGGTGGAGCGCTCAACTCCACAAGGTTCACAGGTGACTTCCAGGGTAATCAGAATCCCTCTAAGGTACCGAGACACTTAATGACAAAAAAAAAAGGATAAAGTGAAGTTGACCTGTGTAGTTTGTATGTATAAGTGTGAAACATAGACCTGTGTAGTTTGTATGTATAAGTGTGAAACATAGACCTGTGTAGTTTGTATGTATAAGTGTGAAACATAGACCTGTGTAGTTTGTAGGTATAAGGGTGAAACATAGAGTTCTGAAGTGTGGGTAAATAGTAACCGGGAAAATATTTAGTTGTTCACCGAATTAATAGGAACAGCAACTATCGAGGGCAGAATAATCCCTACGTTGCTGTGGACCGAGGGCAGTCGACCCCAACGTCCTAGTGTTCGGATGTTATATACAGGGTAGTTTAGAAACGTGTGTTTCCTGCTAAAAGGGGGAGATGTGGTGATATGTCCTAGTTGGGTTGCCGTAGCTAGTATAAACTGAGCATGCGCAGTGTGTGTGTTTTAGTTGTGAATAATATAATAATGTCTATTCCTGTCATCTGCGTATGTTCCCATACACAGACGAAATTCGTCTCTGCATTTAACCCAACCACCTACCAGGTGCACCACCTGGTAGGTGGTTGGGTTAAATGCAGAGTGAGGGCTGTGAGCAGCACCAGTGAGCAGCCCGAAAGCGCCCGGGGAGCTGGAGAAATAGGTGTGCACTCATAGACACCCCAAGCTGGGTAGTGGCCGGGGCGCGAACCCACGACCTTCGGATCCGTAGTCAAAAGCCCTGCCACTAGACCATCTTGGCTCCTCGACTGAGCCTGACGAGACGTTAACATGTCGTGCTATTAGCAGTTCAATAAAGCTGAGTTCGCCAAGCTACCTCGTGAGTCCACCGCCCGTTTTTCACAGAAGCAGCCGTTCATGACAGGTGGGATGCATCACAAACAATGAGTCCAGCTACAGACAGGAGGTGGAACATCTGGAGAGCTGGTGCAAAGAGAATAATCTTCACATGAATGTGAAGAAGACAAAGGAGATGATTGTTGATTTCCAAAGGAGCACCGTGTAGAACCACTAGACTGAGGAACAGCTTCTACCCTGAGGCTGTCAGACTCATGAATAAATAATAAGAATAATCAGTGTGAAAAATCAGATCATGTTGCTGCTGATTTGTTTCATGTTGATTTGTTCATTCGTCCTCATCTGCTCATAGACTCATGTTCGTGCTGCTGTTCAGTAGTGATTACTGTAAATTTAGTTAACGTTGTTCTTAGTTTCTATCTTAGATCTTATTACTGTTTTTTGTTTACATTTTATAATTTTGTTGGATGTTTGTTGGATGCAGCATGGTGGCACAACTGGTAAAGGTACCGTCCTTTGTCCCAAGGCCAGTTTAAGTATCGTTATTTTGGTTACATTATTTTTCTTTCTTTATGAATCATTTGTAACTATTTTCACATTATTCAACAACCAAAACGGATTTTGTTTTTGAATGTAATAGCTAGGTATTAATAAACTAACATTTAACCCTCCCCACTACCCATTTATGATGCTCTTATTTTGAAATGTAATCTGAAAGGTGAAGTTCTGTGATGAGAGGCGTAAAAAGAAGTTATGGAGACGCTGTTGAATCCGAGAAGCGAAACGTCTTCTGTTACAAATAAAGTCCAGTTGTTTCTGTATTGAACGCCTTTTCTGATTTGACCAAACAAATGGAACGTGCCTGAGAAAATCCCAGAGATCTGATCCATTCAGCCAAAAGTCTGCATGGGTTCTCGAGACATGAAGCAAGCAGCAGCCTGACCAGGTCCAGATGTGCTGCAGACGTCTTGAGACAGACAGATGTGCTGCAGACGTCTTGAGACAGACAGATGTGCTGCAGACGTCTTGAGACAGACAGATGTGCTGCAGACGTCTTGAGACAGACAGATGTGCTGCAGACGTCTTGAGACAGACAGATGTGCTGCAGACGTCTTGAGACAGACAGATGTGCTGCAGACGTCTTGAGACAGACAGATGTGCTGCAGACGTCTTGAGACAGACAGATGTGCTGCAGACGTCTTGAGACAGACAGATGTGCTGCAGATGTCTTGAGACAGACGGGACAAAAGATACAGAACCTGAACAGCTGACAGCAGACACAAACATTTTACCATTTATAATTTAACAATTCTTTCATTTCTTGCTTCAGGTAACTGAACTCTAAATTAGAAATTGACTTTGTCATATTTAAAGTGATTACTAATATCTAACACAGTAAACTGTGACAGATGATCAGTAATATCAGTTATCAATAATCCACTTTTAGTTTTCACATTGAGCTCATTAATACAGATATTGTCAATCAATGAAGCAGAGTACGTGTTAATGGATAGAAACTTATAAACCAACGTCACACTGACAACTTCACTTGTGATTTGCTCATATTTCAACAAATCATTAATAATAATGAAAGTTAAATAAAAGAAAAATTGGCAGCACGATGGCGCAGTGGTTAGCACCGTAACCTCACAGCAGGAAGGTCCAGGGTTCAATTCCCTGGTGGACCTGGGGTCTTTCTGTGTGTAGTTTACATGTTCCCCCGTGCTGCGCGAGTTTTCCTCCCACAGACCAAAAACATGCACGTTAGTCCCGTCAGCGCCTCCAGGTGTTGACCTTTGACCTCAGTGGAACAGTGCTGCTTCAATTGTGGACTTCAGAAGGAACAAACACACCCATGCCCCACTGAAAATAGGTGGGTCTGCAGTGGAAGTGGTCTCCAGCTACAAATACTTGGGTGTACACATGAATGATAACCTCAGCTGGAGCAACAACACCACCAGCCTGATCAAGAAAGGTCATCAGAGACTCTACTTCCTCAGACGGCTGAGACGAGCTGGTCTGAGCAGCCCAGTCCTCACCTCCTTCTACAGGTGTGCAGTGGAGAGCATCCTGTGCTCCAGCATCAACGTGTGGCATGGAGGCTGCACAGTTGAAGAGAGGAAAGCTCTGCAGAGAGTGGTGAAGGCTGCACAGAAGTCTGTTGGAGTCAGTCTCCCCACCATCACAGACATTTACACCTCCAGATGCAGGAAAAGAGCCACCTGCATCATGAAAGACCTCACTCATCCAGCACACTCACTCTTTGCCCCACTCCCCTCAGGACGGAGGTTGAGGAGCATCAAGTGTAGAACCACTAGACTGAGGAACAGCTTCTACC
>JBBPBX010100215.1:0-12399 GCA_038048925.1 Garcialebias charrua | reverse complement strand
TATATATACTGTATATATATACTGTGTGTATATATGTATACTGTATATATATATATATATATATATATATATATGAAACTATATTTATTTATTTATTTCAATAAAGGTTGAATTAAAAAATATACACACTTGCTTTTATCAGATTACTTAAAGGTGCTATGTGTAACTTTCTGTAGAGTGCAGAACTTAGAAAAATTTTCAACAGGCAAAGCATTCTGATCCCTCCCCCTCAGAGCCATATATGGCTCTGAGGGGGAGGCTCTGCTGAAATTCAAATTCAAGCTCTGTTTTTATTGGCTGATTCAAATTCAAGCTCTGTTTTTATTGGCTGATTCAAATTCAAGCTCTGTTTTTATTGGCTGATTCAAATTCAAGCTCTGTTTTTATTGGCTGATTCAAATTCAAGCTCTGTTTTTATTGGCTGATTCAAATTCAAACTCTGTTTTTATTGGCTGGTTAAGGACGGGTCACTCTGTGTTTTTAGTGTTTATATAAATGCTGATAGAGAAGCAAGGGGACTATAGATTTTTTTAGCGATTACTTTGTCTAACATCAGTTTGTCAGTAGATAGTGACAGAGTGAAGAAATATGTTAAAAATATTTTGTTAGAAAAGTTACAGACTGCATTACAAAGTTATAGTGCAGCTTTAAGTTTGTGTTTCTGTAAATATTTTTTTTCAAGACTGATTTTTATAGAAGTAGGTTTAATATTGCAAATATTTGGTTTTGCAGCATTTGTGTGTGGTCGTCATGTTGTCTCATTCTACTTTGTGTCTACTATTTCAGAGTGACCAAGGGTCAGATCAAAGTTTAGGAAACCAGCAAACTGCTGTCATCAACCTGGGGGGCTTCATGTCTCCGCAGGCAGCAGGTATGGTCCATCGTGATGTAAAAATCCACATTACAGCCGCATATTTCCCTGAACATTTTTATTCATTCGCTCCTTTAATCTGCTTTGTCACAAAATGACACCATCTCACAGACTACGACTGATGAGATGAGGTTCACTAATGTGTTCATTACTGTAAAAACTGTTCATACATCTGTGACTAAACATGTGTCATCATTAAATAATGCACTTTACGTTTGGACCCTGAGACTGAGGCCCCAGTGTGACCCCACCGATTCAAATGGTAGGCCGACGCCTTCACGGGTTGCTGGAATGAGTGACTCCTGACAGCTGTTCCACATGCTCATGCTCTGGTCGTGTGAGCTTGTCCATTGTCCAGCTTAGGTCAGCTTCAGTGAACCGCCACTTATTTCTGATGGCTTTCTCTGCAGGGTGCCCCAAGTCCTGACTTCACTTGATTTCACGTTGTGTTTGCCGACGTTGCTTGGACAGTTCTTTTGTTCAGGTCTCTGCCTTGAAAATATGGCTGAGGAAGTTCATGGACATTCTGATGTTTGAATGACAGTTCTTTGGTTTTTCTCCCTTTAACTGTCCTTGTCTTGTGTCCATTCATGAGTGAGAGGTCTTGCTCTCACTTGCTGGCAGCTGTCGCTCTCAGAGTCAAAATGAACCATGTAGACGTCAACTTTATGCATTCAAATCCAATCGAGCCACCACTGTTACCCCAATCTCCTGACACCAAACGCAAAAGTATCATGCATTTTGGTTGAATTCTAGCTCATGGCAAATTACAATTATGTGTTCTGTAAGAAAAGAGGTCTGTCTGTCTGATGCTCCCCCTCCACGCACTGTGTGCTGTCAGGCTGTAGACTGAAAAAGAAATACGAGTAATTGTCTAATAATAACGCCAATAATATTACTAGATGAAAACTCAAAAGTGAAATCTTCTCGGCATTTGTCTCCCAGAGCACATCTCGTTGGATCTGGTCGGCACAACGTTTTTTTTCTTTCCCTAATTTAAAGTCAAAAGCAAAAAATTTACAAAACAGTTCTTACCAGAAATTGAAAATGAATTTAACCTTGACCCAAGACTGTCTAATCCAATCTGACTGTCCAATCTACATGTCATTGTTGATTTCTTTTTAACTTTATTTACTCAACCGAGGTATGTCTGCTTGTTTTGTATATAATGTATATAGCATATCCTGTTGGTTTTGAAATGTCAACATCTGTTTACTGTGATTGTAGTTTTCTTTATTTTCCTTTGATAAGTGCAAATGCCTATTGCCAATGTGACGTGTGCTGCTGACCACTTGACCAGGTCACCCTTGTAAAAGAGATCTCGATCTCAACGGGCTCTACCTGGTTAAATAAAGGTGATTGATTAATTGATTGATTGTTGATTTTTCTCTAGAACTCTCGTGTTCATCTAATTGATGCTCTGAAACTTCTCAAAGTAAGCTTTTTGCTCTGTGGCTGATTTCTAGATAATTTTCACCTCACCTGCCTAATCGTCTCTCTGGTACTTCCTCAACCTCTGAGTGGCCTTCCTGCACCTCTCTTCCAATATGAACCTTTTCATATCATTCCACATTTTTCTGGCTTTCTCACTCCTTCAGTTTCTGCAATTTACTTCAACATCCTGTAGGTGGCGCTGTTTGACTACTCTTCTTCCTGCCACCTGCTGCTCTGAATTTTCTTTTAAATTGAACAGTTCTCTGTGTGCCCTAATTTCTGTTCAGTGTCCGCAATTAAGAACAATTCTTCTAGAAGGTCAATCTGTTTTAGCTGTCCATCATAATTATTAATTAACTGTTGATAGTCTGCGACCGTTTTACAATGAGCTATCTCCGTTCCAATTTCATAGAGCTTTTGTTTGTCTTGTTTAAATCTGGTTAGGACTAAATTAGCTAAATTTCCTGTTGATCCGTCTGCTTTCTCATCAATTTTTGATGCAGGTTCGCTCCACTTGTTACCCCTCTCTGTTTTTATTGTTGGCAAAAGTCTGATATTTGCTCGGATCCTAAGCAATAGTTCACAAATGTTTCCTTGTTCCTGCATTTTTTATTCTTATTTTTTATTTTGCATGTGTGCCATAAATTGTCTCTCAAACCATTCACCCAAAATCTTTATTCCACATGCATCCACAGATGCGCTGTGCATGAGAAACACAGGGCCAAGCCTGTGGAAAATCAGACTTGCCCTACTGTTATACAACAGCGCCACCTGCCATTCATGCAAAATATAGCAGCACCATTCACCACTGGAAAAAGAAAACTTCACATCACACTCTCTGAGTCGACACAAACCATTAATGACAATTAAATCACTGAAAGTGCATATATATAAAGATCCCCCCTTTGTCATTAATGAAAAACGAGAAAACAAAAGAAACAAGAAAAGAAGCATGCAAAAACGGCCGACACTCAAAATCCAATCAGCAACGCCCCAATCAATGGACAAGCGGGCTCTCCCCGCCTCCAGTGCGATTCCACCACAGCGAGTAGCAAGGTCGCCGCAGGGCACAGCTGGCAGACGGCCCCACCACGTGACCGCAATGTATTCCCGCGATACACCGCCGCACGGAGGTCCACTTCCCACAGTGGCTTCTGGTCTGACCCGCGACAGACCAGGCAACGGGTCGCTCGGCAACCAAAAACAGGCGGCACGAGGTGATCACGCACACAGTGACGTCCCAGGAAGTCGGGAGCTCCCCTAACGTGGTACGTGCAACAGAACATCCCCGCGAGTCCAGCCACTCTGATTGAAACGAGCGCACCCGGAAACGTCCGATGAACACGTAGCGACGCGCGCACGCCTCCCCCCTCTGGCCTCGGGCGGACGGTAACCCCGCCCGTGACCAGCGGCAGCGAAACACATGACACAGACGACGTTCGACGTTTGATCCTCCAAAAAAAAAAGTACACAAGCCCAATTCCTGCAACCTCTCTTGGGTTGCTTTCCTCTTTTTTCCACTACAGACCTATTCGGTCACCGCCCCCAGTGCGATTCCACTGCGCCAATCCGCAAGTTTAGCGCAAGGCACTCTGGGAGCTGTAGTTTTCACCTCACGCGTGAACTTCCGGCGACCCCCCCACGACGCCAGGCATCGGTCACGTTCGACCTTCAAAACAAGCGGCAGCCATTCCAAACTACTCATGAGCGGACATGAAACAAGTTGAACGACCTCTTCCAGCTACTCAAAGGATCGAACGCTCCGGAAACGCTTTTCTAAACAAGACAGTGAAACAAGTCTTCGTGACTCCCACCAGTCACGCGGACGAACGGATCCGCCCACGTGAAACAAGCGGCCACAGCCTGCCCTTCACGGCCTGAATAGAAAACGTTTATTCCCCAAAAGTAAGTAATTAGAACCTCAACGTTCGAGCACCTCGTGATTAAATGAAACCCGAACCACACACACACAACGACACACACGAAGGAAAAACCACGAGCACGCGCCCCCCCTCTCACGAGCACGCGCCTCGGCCCGAAACCGAGCTGCCGGGCCCGTCCCGCACACACACACACAAGCGTCTGTTCAAACTGAAACCTGTGTCGTCAGAACAAGCCAAATACGTATATTTAACTTTAACTCTAAGAACCATAATACATCACGAGACTGAACTTCTTCTGTTTGCAGTTGAATTTGGGACTGTGGCCAAATAGTCGTTTCTGTTTAATACACGGTCGACTCACCTTATGTAGTCATGTCACAGAGCTCCACTGCAATGCATCTGAAGAGAGTCATCGTCGCACCCTCCAAATCAGAGAAAGAGACAAGGCCAGACGTCCGGGGTCACCATGTTGAAGGGATTTCTCATTAGGTGTTCGAATGACCAGTCTCTCTTAGAAAAATGATGAAGATTTATTGACAGACACACAGGTTTACAGGTTAACAGAGTTACAGCATGAATAAGCAATTCTTTGTGCACAGAGAATTGTGAGCATTTTGACAGACCTTTCCTCGGCGAGGTTCTTCAAAGAATGCTGTTGATATCTGAGATGTTTGGATCTCTTCAAGCTGCACTTTGAGCTTCTCTGGTCTCTGATTGGCTCAGAGCATTGATAAGGCGTCCTGGAGCCTTTCGTGCTTGTCAGTTCTATGACCTTGTAGATTTATAGCTGTGGTGAGAAGTCTCTCGAAACTGTGTTCTTTGTTCTGCTTATCTGCTCAGTAAGAGTTTTAGAAATGTACCATTAGATGTGTCCTGTGTGCGATATTAATGTAAATTAATGTCCAGATCCTAGTATGTGTGTGTGTGGTTCATAAGTACTACTTATTTAGTAGTATGATTCATGTGTTTGTGTGTCTGTGTGCTCTGATCTCCTCAGAAGGCCAAGAGAAGCACAAAGGGCAACTGCCCGCTTAGCATGTTATCTGCATCTGAACATCCTGTTCGTTAGATCTAAAAGTATGTCTTATAATGTTGTCTAATTGCATAAACATGTGTAAAACAGTTGTGAATACCTTGATTATAGAGCACTCGTGTATTAATCATATGCAGTAGTGTATTCGTTTCAAATGAGATTAACATATAGAACTTCTAAACGTGCGTATTTCCCTTCAGTAGCGAGCAGAGTCTATCGTCTTCATCCGTCACCACAGTGAGCCGTGCAGTTGACAGACTTTCCTCCTCAGCTGTGGGGTCTACAATAAATACAGAGCTGCAAATGGAAAATGTTATAATTAGTCCAGACTGAAGTGACCAACAAAAATGTAGAACTTTACCTGAATGAGGTAAACTTACTCATCAAAGACACAAAAGGAGGTGCCGACTGGATGCTTGTGAATACAGAGACTGTGTCTCTTTTCGAAATTCACCTCTGGTAAACACGTCTCCTTGTTGATGGTGACCTCTGGGAGCTGAGCTGTTGGGAAGAAACTAAATTAAACGACTAAAATAAAAATACCTTTGCTCCTCTGCAAAAATTCCCCCATAAAAAATAGAAAGCCAAATACAGTGGTCCCTCATTTATCGCAGGGGATCCGTACCCTGAAGACCTGCGATAAGTGAAAAACTGTGGAATAGGAATAGTAGTACAAGTAGTAGTTTATTTTAGTTTTTATATATATAAAGGCGTTTTAAACCCTCCCCACTCTTGCAATATTCTAAACAATGTTTATAAACGCTCTAAAAGACACAGAACGTCATGATTTCAGCTCCCTGCCACCTGCATGGTGTTCTCTGCAGACCAAAAGTGGGCGTTTCTGGAGAATAGGTGTTTCTAAAGGGCAAACACTGATTGGCTAGCTGTATTTACTGGCTCTTTAGGTAAGTTACGTCAGGTCTTTTTTTGTTTTTTACTGAAGGTTTCTAAGAAACAGTGTCATATCTGCTGTCAAACACAAGAAGATTCTCTTTTGTTCTTGGGTTGTAGGATCTGACACAGGTTGGCTTGAGTGTGGTCTGGGTACAATGAAATATGAAGCATCTGAAGCAAAACCGGCTCCCATTTGTCAAAAAGTCTGGTCTCAATTAAAGATCATGAGTCCTGTAACGAGATAATGGTCCAAAACAAAAGCTGAAAACAAAATTCCCTCTTTAGAAGTGCTCTTCTATGAGAGCTGATCTATGAAAGGAGCTGAAACATGGAGTAGGATTGACCCTTAAAATGTGAGACAGCTGAGGAAGCTAACCAGTAAACAGAAATACTGTACCTGGTCCAGTTGCAGAAATCTTACAGAAACTGACCATCACTCATCTGCAGTGACTGATTTAAAAGGTTGAACAAGAAAATGTGAAGTTAAAGGAAACATCCTTTGTCCCAATGCCAGTTTAAGTATTATTTTGGTTACTTTATTTTTCTTTCTTTATTAATCGATTGTAACTATTTTCACATTATTCAACAACCAAACCGGATTTTGTTTTTTAAAGCTGCTATATGTAACTTTTCTAAAAATAATTTTTTTATAGATTTCTTCACTCTGTCACTATCTCCTGACAGACTGATGTTAGACAAAGTAATCTCTGAAAAAAACTATTGTCCCTTTGCTTCTCCAGGTGGTACTAAAAGCATTTCTAAAAACCCACAGTGACCCGCCGTTAACCAGCCAATAAAAACAGAGTTTTTAACCAGCCAATAAAAACAGAGCTTTTCACGCCCCTAACCCACACCCCCGCCTGTTCCAGCCCCAGCGGCCGTGCACGTTCTTGTTCAAAGGATTGCAAAGCGATGCAGGACTGTTTTGTATGTGACACAAATGTATTAAATTCCCCTTCTTCATCCCTGATCTGGACTTTTCTTTTGTTTTTTTGCCAAAAGTCAAGTGATCGCTTCCTCCTCCCAGAGGCGGTCCTAGCCTATTTGGCGCCCTGGGCGAGCAACCCCAACGCCCCCCCCCCGGCCGCTAGATTGCCAGTGGCGGTCCTCTCTCAGAAAATTTTGAATAAAATAGATGCCATTTCCTGCATTTTGGTGATTCTGGTGTATTTTAATGGGTTGTTCAACATCTAGTTTTACCTACATATATAATCTATTCAATAACTATTTTAGAGTTAATGGCAGAACAAGAAGTAGCCTGAGACAAACATGTAGCATTAACACATTATGAACATTACTCAAAAATTGTTTCCATAAGAACATTATCAAATATTTTATGTGAACGGTAAGATACTAGCAATAACAGCATTGTGAGAGGTGGACAGTTGAATCCGGAGGCATCCACCTCTGTTTAATGATGGACGGTTTCTTTTCACAAAGATGGCCTCCTTTACTCCTCTCTCAAACCATTGTTCCTCTCTATCAAGGAGGAAAGATGACTGAGTTTGTCACAGCTCCTCAGACTGAAGAAGTCTTTTTGATACAAAGAAGAATCTGTCCAGAGGACTACATTTATTGAGCCTGCATCAGAACAATAATCTGTAAAGATTTAGTACATTTTATACGGAAAACTAATTTTGATTTAACCAATTAATATATTTTCAATGGCAAAATATGCAGGTTTATTTCATATTTCTGTCATACTATTCCCTTTCATTGCTTTATGCATTTATTATCTTACTTTTAATGATAAAAATATAATGAGTCACTACTGTTGTTTAGAAAGTGTTTATATTACTAATGTTTGTTCACACACAGTTGGAACAGCTCACCTGTTCCTTCATACTGACAGGAACAATCCCCTCATCACTCCTGGCTCTAAATCACATTAAAAAATTGTCATAATTGCACAAATCTCCCCTTTTTACCAAGACTTTTGATCAATTCAGGCCAATTTCATTAGAGAGTTGAATCATCTGACATCTCAGGGCACTTTTCATATAGAGCAGGTCTTCACCAGACTCATATATTATTTAAATTATTTAACAGATACAGAATGTTATGTCACAATGCCACACACCACAAAATTAAGTGACTTCATAATTAACTTGAACTGTGGTTTGCAGCAAAGTTCAACAGCTGCGTCTGTTTTCCTTCTCTTCTCTGCACCACCCTTACTTTTCCTCCCTTCCATGATCTTTTCACTGACCGCACGTAGTGTCACCTCCGCACCTTATTAAACCGAAAGTGAAAGTGGATGAGTGCACGGTGCCCCCCAGCAGCTGCTGTGGTGATTAAACTGAGGACATGTGAATAAATGAAGGGTGGGGCGGCACAGGAGCAGTTCAGTAGTGGTGTTCTGTGTTATGTTGTTAAAAACAAAAGTTGTAAAAGATTAAAAATAAATAAAAAATAATCGAGGCGCAGTGTCTCTCCTTCTTCTTCTGCTTTGCCGCCCCCTGCTGGACGGCGCCCAGGGCAACAGACCATAGGGAGGACCGCCTCTGCCTCCGCTGACTCCATGACTGAAATGAATGAATCTGTCACTAGGGGTGTAACGATACACAAAACTCACGAGACGAGACGAGAAAATCACAGATCTCGCGAGAACGAGACGAGATTTTAACATTAGTTCAAGAAAACTTCAAAGATCGGTTTTATGCCGCAAAAAGGCTTTTATTCTGTTTTAACATGTATTACAAACCCAACTGATGTCTTCATTTTACTGATTGAATCTCCTTAGACCTTAGAACGTTCAACTTTGTTAAAAAAAATAGATATTCACGCAGGACTTTCCAAAAATTGAACATAAATATCCGCATCAGCGCTGAATCTGCAGCCGTCACTCACCAGTGTTGCCAGATTGGGCGGTTCACCGCGATTTTCCTTCTGCCTTTTGCGGGTAAAGAGTGCTTTGGGTGGGTGGGACTCTATCTGGCAACACCGGTCACACCGGTGTTTACACGCGTGTCTTTACATTCGGGGCAGCGTCGGCAGCGCCGGGACCCTCCATCAATGTAGAGGCGTCTCGTCTGCGGCACCGGGACCCTCCATCAGTAGTTGGGGCGTCTTCTATAGCAACTTCATCCGGCGAAGCCATGCTGTCCGTGACGCTGACTTGCTAGGGGCTCTGCTAGCGCTAGCATTAGCATCTCGCGAGACAACGTTACCTCTCAACGAGAGATATCGCGGGAGTTTAATATCGCGAGATCTCGTACAACGAGATCTTGTTACATGCCTAGTCACGAGCGAATTAAATTAGGGTTCAACGTGGCTGCGTGAGGCTCTGCAGATTTCCTGGTGTTCTGGTGTGCTGGACCAGCGCTCCATGTTTTTATTTTATTTTTTAGAACGTTTGATTAACATATAAACAGAACATCGCAGCGGCTGCGACAGGACATGCAGTGGAGGCGGAGCTATGGAGGCTGAGCTGCAGTTCAGCCGAGAGCAAGGGGGAGGGACCAGAAACGTGTCTCTGTTCAAAATTTTTCTAAGTTCCAGCGTGTTCCAAAAACTACGTATAGCAGCTTTAATGTAATGGCTAGGTATTAAAAAAACAAACATTTAGCCCTCCCCAGTACTTATTTATGTTGCTCTTATTTTGAAATGTAACCGGAAGTTCTGCGTTAAGAAAGGTGGAAAGAGAAGTTATGGAGACGCCGCTAATGTCGAACCAGTTAACACTATAGACATAATATGTCTGTGGTTAATACAAACAGCTTTTTTTCTGTCCAATCAGATGTGGCCCTCCAGACACGCCTATTTTGCTGTCGTCCAATCAGATGTGTCCCCCGGATACGCTTCGTTCAATCAGATGTGGCCCCCCAGATATAATAATAATTTGTCACATTTGTCATCTGTGTATGTTCCCATACTTGACAGACGAAATTGGTCTTCTGCATTTAACCCAACCACCACCAGGTGGTGCAGTGAGCAGCGTTGTCGCGCTCGGGGAGCTGGGGAAAATAGATGTGCACTCATAGACACCCCAAGGTGTGCCGTGGCCGGGGTTCGAACCTGGGTCCTTCAGATAACAAGTCCGATTCTCTGCCACTACACCATGCGCCAAAGCTGGGGAACAATAGTCTGTTTAGGGGGGGGAAGAAAGGAGGGAAGGGGGAAGAAGAGGGGGAAGAAAGGGGGGAAGAAAGAGGAAAGTCGTGGGTTCGATTCCAGCAGTCGCCATGTCATTTTTTTGGAAAAAAATTCCCACAATTAATGTTTAAGTGTTATGAAGTAACATTTGGGTTTTTTGTATCTTGAAAAATTTTTAAATGCTTTTTTTGTACAAATAGTGTACCATAGTACCCCGGTACTCTAATTTAAAACACAACACTTTTTATTTGTCATAAAAGGCTTTCTTTTTAAAACTTTATTGATAAATTGCTTAATTAATTAAGCTTTTTCATTCTACTAATATATTCATATTAATGTGTTAAATTATACTGTATACTATATACTTGATACAGTATATTTTAATGTCCTTAATCATACCCAGTGCTTATTTTAATTTTTCACTGCAAAACAATGACTGAAACTAAAATATTCTTGAAAGTGTCTTTCCTAAAGTACTTTTTGAGTGAAGTGAATGATGTGTTGTTTCTAGTGTATGCTTAAAATTATTACCAATAATTCAGAATTAGCAGCAGCTAATATTTACTCACAGTAAAAGACCGGAGACCTTATCGGTTTCAAAGAACCAAATATTTATTCATCAACAATTAAGATAGTGAATTAAACATTTTTAGTTAGTCCAAAAACATTGTAGCATTTAGTTGCAACACCTTTCCACTGAAGTCTCCCATTTATTTTTCTTAAATCAAGAAATTTGTGGTTTGCTGAAGGAATTAAATCCTTTTATTTTATGGTTTGTAGAATTATTTGGTATACATAATGACAATAAGAATAAATATCTGTATTATCAACCCAAAACAAAATAAATAACACTCTGTACTATATACAATGAAACAGTTTGTGAAGTTATTTAAAATAAAGAAAATGTTTATGTTTTCTTTTTAATTTGTTCCAGCCACTGCTCTTTAGTGAGACTTTCATTAGAGGGACAGTGCATTTGCCCTCTATACTGGCTGTGTCCTGTTTCAGCAATTCTAAACTGCCCGCATTTTTTGCACATGTTGTGCAAAACTCTGCGTGTCAGTTTTCGGGGTGCTCTCTGAGGATGGTTGGATGTTGCTCTGGGAGCTGGAGCAGGGGCCAGAACAGGAGCCGCAGCAGGAGCAGGTGGATGAGTGGCAAAGAAGGTGGAAACACTCTGATTCTGTAGAGTGACGCTTCACACTTTCCACCCCAGGGGTAAATTCCTGCCTCTTTTTGGGGGACCTAAACCTCCCAGTGTTCAGTTTATGTTGGCGCCGAGCAGCAAACACCACCCTCTGCTTGTCGAACTCCAGCAGGTTCTGCCATAAAGAACAATGCTGCTCACCTAAACAGGGAAATCACACAGTTGAACACGAGAACAAGCAATGTTCAAGTGATTTGAGGAGTATGCATATATGCAGCAAGCTACAACACATGTCACTGACCTCGTGGTTGCTCAGCACCAGAGATGTTTTGTTCCTCAGCTCCACCAGATACTCAGCCAAGCTGTCCACTTTGTCCAGGCCTGGAACGCCTGACTCATCTAAACCCTAAGAAAACACAACCAACATACTAGTTAAATAACATTTTGTTGATGTTGTCTTTTATTTATCTACCGGTACTATTCTACAGTTTACTATTTATTCACACCTCTGAGATATGGCCAGCTATGGGAGGATGGGTGGAGGGAGCAGGATGGGTGGAGGCGTCAAGCTGTGAGGTCACAGAGAAAAGGGCATCATCTTGAAGTCCTGATACCAGTAAGTTCAGAGCCTCCTCATCCACGAAGCCTTCATCTTCCTCTCCTTCACTTCCATCCACATCTTCCAGAAGATCTTCAGTCTCTTTCGAGTCAGGCTGTTGCCCGTCTGACTTAACAGGCAGTCAACACCCAGCAGCTCACCTATGGAAAAATAAAACAAACGCAGATAGCAAAACAGTTCTTTACTCTTTATACATATTAGTGACTCAGACATTTGGAAATCTGCATAAATATGCCTCTTTAATGAAGACAGAGAACTCCATGACATTAATGAATACATACTGCTGTACTCACAGAGGAAACTGTCTCGCAGGTGTGTGCCGGAGTCCAGGAAGATGGAGCAATGCAAGGGCTCCTCACAGCAGATGAAGAGGGACTCCTCTCAGAGGATGGAGACGGGCTGGGTGTTTTCCGGGCCATCAAG
>JBBPBX010100214.1:0-12399 GCA_038048925.1 Garcialebias charrua | reverse complement strand
AATTGCATAAAACAGCTAAATTGTAGCTGAAATAACATAAAAGCTGAAAGGAGCTGAGAAAAGCTGAAAGGAGCATAAAAAGCTGAAATTAGCATAAAGAAGTTAATTGGGCAGAAAGTGGCAGAAATTACCAAACTAATAATAATAATAATAATAATAATAATAATAATAATAATAATAATAATAATAATAATGAATTCAATTTATAATGCACTTTTCATTAATAAAAATCTCAAAGTGCTACAAAGTGTAACAAAGCAAAGATCAAAATAAAACAAGTGATAAAATCAAATAAAATCAATAATAATATTCGACTAAGATCAAAAGATAAAATCATGTGGATGCAGATTAGGCTTGCTTAAAAAATAAATAAAATAAAACAAGTGATAAAATCAAGTAAAATCAATAATGATATCAGGTAAGATCAAAGATAAAATCATGTGGAGGCAGAATAGGCTTGCTTAAAAAGAAAAGTCTTTATGCCGCTTTTAAAGTCAACCAGTGACTGTGGAGCTCTCAGGTCGTCAGGGAGGGAGTTCCACAGGCGGGGGGCAGCCACACAGAATGCTCGGTCTCCCATGGTCCTCAATTTGGTCCGAGGAATATGAAGGAAATTACTGTTCTGTGATCGTAGAGACCGGGTGGATGAATATGGTGCAAGAATGTCCTTTAGATAGTCAGGTGAAGTGCCGTGCAAGCATTGATGGGTAATGAGAGCAGTTTTGTACTGAATTCTGTAGGTGACAGGAAGCCAATGGAGGTTATGGAGAATGGGTGTAATATGTTCAAATTTACGAACTCTCAACAGAATCCTTGCTGCACTGTTTTGAATGTATTGAAGTTTCTGAAGGTTTTTGCCAGGGATACCAATAAACAGGGAGTTGCAGTAGTCGAGCCTGGAGGAGACAAAGGCATGGACGAGTTTCTCAGCATCAGGAAAAGTCAGAGATGGGCGAAGTCTGGAGATGTTTCGAAGATGGAAGAAGCAGGTTTTAAACAGATGCTTAATGTGATTTTCAAATGTAAGATGAGAGTCCATTTTTATTCCAAGATTTGTAACAGAGGTGGAGAGGGGGATGTCTTGACCAGAGAAGGAGATTGTTGTTAAAGTTGATGTTTGTATCTGGTGAGGGGTGCCAATCATTATGGCCTCAGTCTTAGAGCAGTTTAATTGAAGAAAGTTCTGATTCATCCATGCCCTTATTTCCTCCAGGCAGGTAGAGAGGGCAGTGAGTGAAGATGAAGATGGGGATGATGAGGATGCTCCAGTCCTGATGTAAAGCTGTGTATCGTCGGCATAGCAGTGAAAAGAAATGTTGAACTGATTAATAATTTGACCTAAAGGCAGCATGTAAAGGGAAAACAGCAGGGGCCCCAGAACTGACCCTTGAGGGACACCACAGGAGACACCGACTGTCTGGGAAGTGGCATTGCCAAGACTAACACATTCCACAGTCCAGGACAGTGTCACAGAGACCGACCTCCACATGAAGACGGTGGAGGAGGATATTATGGTCCACAGTGTCGAAAGCTGCAGTGAGGTCAAGGAGGACAAGGATGGAGGGAGAACCAGTGTCAGCAGCCATGAGGACATCATTTGTAACTCTCAGCAATGCCGTCTCAGTACTGTGAGCTGCACGGAAGCCAGACTGGAACTTCTCATACAGAGAGTGTTGTTGTAGGTGGTCCTGCAGCTGAGCAGCAACTGCTTTTTCCAGCACTTTAGACAGAAATGGGAGGTGGGAAATTGGGCGGTAATTAGAAAAAATGTCGGGATCCAAATTAGATTTTTTCAGAAGAGGCTTAATGATGGCAGTTTTTAGAGGCAGTGGAACATGACCAGATTGTAGAGACTGATTTATTATTTGTGTGATCAATGGGCTAATTGCAGAGTGATTGGATTTTATGAGAGACGAGGGGAAGGGATCCAGGGCGCAGGATGAAGGCTTCATTTTCTTGATGATGGCCTCCACCTCACTCTGAACAACTTCATCAAAGCTGCTCAGGGACCCAGGATGCAGACGGGTAGATGGTAAACGAAGATCAGCGAGGTTGTGGAGCTGAGATATGATAGTGTCAACTTTGTTTTTAAATGATGAAAGGAACAGGTTGCATTTTTGAACAGATTCCTCAGGAGTTGGACAAACAAAACTTGAATTTATCTGAAAACAGCTGAAATTAGTTAAAAATGCTACAAAGCTAAAACATGCTAACATAAGAAAATTGAATGAATGCATGCTTACCCCTTTATGCAGAAATAAGCAGAAATTAGCACAAAATATAAATTAGTTGAAAAAAGCTACAATTGGCAAAAACAGCTCAAAAGTAGCTAAAGAGTAAAGAAGCCTAAATTACAAGAAAGAAGTGGAGAGAGCACATTATTTGTTGAATTAGGCTGAAAAAGTTGAAATGGGGGGGCTAAAATGTGGAATTTGTTAAAAAGCTTAAATTAGCACAAAACCGTAGTAGCTGAAATAGTAGAAAAACTGAATTTTGTAGAAAGAAACTGAAAGAAGCATTAGCTGAAATTAGTAGAAAGAAGTTAGAAGAAGCACAAACATGCTGTAGTAAGCAGAAATAATTTTAAATGAGCACAAAACAGCTGACAAAAACGGCTCAATTTAGCTGAAAGTAGCTAAAAAAAATTGCAAAAGAAAGCTGTAAGAAGCTGAACCAGAACAAAATGAGAAAGGAGCAGTAAAATGTTGTAAACAGGTAACAGTTCTCTCTCGTAAATGAGTCCTCGAGGCTCAAGGGGAACTACCCTGTATAATTAAAGGTTGAATGAAGGAAAACAGATATAAAGATATAAAGGATGTAAACTGATCCCAGCTCATTTTATATGAGAAAAAAATGGCAGAAAAGGCAAAAAAAAATAATCAAAAAGCTAAAGTTGCGCCAATACAAAAAGTCATAGCAGGATTGTCCTGAAAGAGCTGAACATTTTGATTTAAGAGTTGATGACATAGATTTAAGAGAATTGTGACAAAATATGTAAGGGGTGAAAAATTGAATGCTTCATAAACATTCAAACAAATAAGATCTCTCTAAGTTTGGAAGTTTGATATAAAATATGGAATATTTTGTAATGACAGTTGGATCATCTGTTAGATTGTTGTTGTTGCAACTTTGTCAGTGATAGATGACAATTACTGGGAAGAGTCCGAGCCTTCCCCTCATGCTGGTTGTGTTTGTAGTTTTACCTTTCAGAGAACAGTGGCTCCTGTCACATTCTGCTTTTGCTGGTGCTCAGTAACAGACATGGCTCTTGTCTTTGAGTTTTAACATTTGTTTAATCGAATAAACATGATAGCAGCTCATTTGATGAAAGATGTATTTCATATTGTGGCATATTTCGAATCTCCCTTGGAGTCCAAGAGTGTGATCTCAGAATCTGTTTAATCAGAGTCCAATAGTGTCATCATTTTTTGGTTTGTTTTATGTTCCAACATTGAATCAAAGCTATGGGGGAAAACTCATAAATATTTTTGTTGACAGTTAACATCACATACGTTTGCAATGCTGTTCATATCATCTGAGAGTTATTGTAATGTTGTGGCTAATTATAGACATTTAAGGACCAGTTTTTAAAGCATGTCTGATAAAGAACACCACAGTGGAAAACTTTACCGTAGTATCCCACAGTACTGGCTGAAGTGAGTGTTCAGTAGTTTGAATGAATGGGTAAATCCATAAAGTAATACTGTAGTGCCATCTTCCATTTTAGTTTTTTGTTTATTTTGGAAAACTTAAAATTGCACAAATAGCCAAATTAAATCAAATCAAGTCAATTTTATTGTCATTTGCATCATGGGTTTACACGAGGTGGAACGAAATTATGTACACAAAGTTCCAGTTACACCCAACAATAGCAAAAATATAAAGTGTAAAAAACAGTATATAAGGATCTAAGATATAAACTAAGAAATATGCAAAAACAAACTCCAAACAATTCATTAAAACATCTAAGATATATGCCAAACACTAATAACTTAAAATAATATGGCATAACAACAGCAGCCCAAACATGAGTCTGTGATGAGCAGATGGGTATGAATGAATACAGCAGCATGGGTAATCAGCAGCTTAAGATCAGCAGCATGGATAATCAGCAGCACAGACAAGTCACCTGTCAGCAGTTAATGTGGCATTACAGTGATTATCCTGGTTAGATATGCATGAGTCTAACAGCTTCAGGGTAGAAGCTGTTCCTCAGTCTAGTGGTTCTACACTTAATGCTCCTCAACCTTCTGCCCGAGGGGAGCGGGGCAAAAGTGTGTGCGCTGGGTGAGTGGGGTCCTTCATGATGTAGGTGGCCCTATTCCTGCATCTGGAGGTGTAGGTGTCTGTGATGGTGGGGAGTAGTGCATTAACAGAGTAACCGAGTTTTCGACAGCTCGAGTGCTTTGACTTCTATCGAGGCTTTTTTGTCCAACTCGGGTACCCGTAGTGACGTCACATTTCACATTTCACAGCGCGCGGGGGAGCTTTTAGCTTTTAGTAGACGCTACAAAATGGATTCCTGTGTGCGCACGGATGTTAATGGAGCAGGCCATCTTGTCAAAAAGGTAAAACAGTTTATAATTTTATAAAATGCGCTACTTCGTGTTGACTTTCTTTGTAGTAGATTGTGACAGCAGAGGGCAGTGTTGCAATGCAGGTCCCATATACAGTATAACACGGCCAAAACGGCTTCCTCTCTCTCGTTTCACAAACAAAAAAAACAAATATTCATCTCTCTAGAGCTACCAAAAATCTATAAACACAATCTCTAAAAGTAAACCTAAATTGCACAGCTGCAGGCGGTGGTACGGTGTGGCTGTAGCCCCATTTGTTTTTAAGTTTCGGTTTTCATCGCCTTACTTTCACTTTTAATATTATTAATATAACTAATAGTTTTGTTTTTCCTGTGACTTATGTGCAGTATGATAAATGATAGGAGCATAATAAATGCTCCCAATGCTTTGTTGGTCTTTTTTTTCTTTTTGTAAAGACGTTTTTAGGCATTTATATTTATTTATTTATTTTGCATCGTAAGACACTGTGACGTCATCGGCTACTCGAGCGTCGTTCGAGTTTTTTTATGTTAATGTCGAGGTTAAAAATTATGTACTCGTTCAACCCCTAGTGGGGAGGCTGACTCCAACAGACTTCAGTGCAGCCTTCACCACTCTCTGTAAAGCTTTTCTTTCTGCAGCTGTGCAGCCTCCATGCCACATGTTGATGCTGGAGCACAGGTTGCTCTCCACTGCACACCTGTAGAAGGAGGTGAGGACTGAGCTTCAGACCAGCTCACCTCAGCCGCCTGAAGAAGTAGAGTCTCTGATGAGCTTTCTTGATCAGGCTGGTGGTGTTGTTGCCCCAGCTGAGGTTATCATTCAGATGCACATCCAAATGTTTGTAAGCAATCAATAAAATGTGCAATTGGCCATGTTTTTGCTATATATACAGGTAGTCCTCGACTTACGACACCCTCGACTTACGACATTTACTTAAATCTCGTTAAAAAAAATATATACTTTTTTTAATTTAAATAAATAAATAAATAAATGTACAGTACTGTACAGTTACCATGCACTTAGCCTATCCTAACACCGTTTTTAAAGACGAAGGAGTGAGTTGAATTGTCTCCCTCCTCCCTAGCAGGCTCCATTCACATTCATTCAACCTTTATTTAGTCAGGTAAATCTTCTTGAGCCTCGTGGGCTTATTTACAAAAGCGACCTGCTAAAACTAAAGAATGATGAACAGCAATGGTACAAACAATTAAACAATAAACAAACAATAAGCAATAGAAAAACAAAAGAGAGAAATACAGTTGTTGTTTTTTAAACAAAGTATCAATATAAAGGGAGACAATTCAACTCACTCCTTCATCTTTAAAAATTGTGTTAGGATAGGCTAAGTGCTTGGGTAATCGTACAGTACTGCACACTTATTTATTTAAATTTTTATTTCATTTTTTTGTATGTGCTCCGACTTATGTTATTTTCAACTTACGAATGGTGCGTAGGAACGGAACTTGTTCGTAAGTCGGGGACTACCTGTNTTTCCATCTTTTTTGATTATGCCTGTTGCTAGACTTTCTAACTCTGTGTCCAGAGTCGGGGTGTCCATTGCTGCTACCTCCTCACCATACTTCACGAGTGTTTTCATTAGCAGTTTTAAGGCATTATCAACACAATCTGTGTCCTCTGACTCAGACTCTGAATCCTCCTGCGCTGGGATTTTCTCCTCAACCGGCGCTGGAGTTTGCTCACCATCAGCATCCTCCAAGGATGAGGATGGAACAACTTCATCTGATTGTTTATCCATATTTGTTTTGAGTCTGTAAAAATCAACAAGCTGGTACATGCAGGTGTTATTCGAAAAAGAAATTCGTTATCAAATTAACCTCACTGTTGTAAACGTACACAGAAAAACGTTAAAAATGCTATTTTTAACCAAAAGTGTACAGTGTATGCCAATGCTGTTTAAAATTTTGAATGTGGAAATGCTCTGCTCTCCATCAACTTTTCTTTTTTATTTAATCTGAAAATTAAATAAAAGATGCTTTTTTGAGTGTTATTTTAAATCTCTTCAGTATTTAAAATGAGCATCAATTGTTCGTCTGTACCTCTGTTTTCAAAAATTCTTTATTTAAAATAAACAGGAGTTTTTGTTTGTGTACAGAACAATTTTAAAGCTGGTAATTTTCACCATAAAAAATGCTGACTTTATGATGTGTTGAGAGAAAACTCATCTATTAACGTCCAGCAGGGGGCAGCGTCGCGTATGTTATCACGAAGCGACTGAGTTTAAATCAGTACATGGAAAGAAAACAACCTATTAGGGTTAGTTTTCAGTAAGAACGTGATAATTGCTCGAACCGCTTTCTTGTCAGAGACAAGTTTATGTTGCTAGACAGTGTTGATGGCTTCAGATGAGTGTTTAAGTGTGTGTTCGTGTGTGAACGAGTGTGAGCCAGCGAGTGTGACCTGTCACTCAAAGTGCGGCACCTGGAAGTGACGACAAAAATGGGCGGGCCCACGCAGCGTGCGTAGCGCGTCACCAGCTTCTTACGTGAGCGAGGCGGAGCTCGCTACAACATACGTGACGTCAACAAATCAATCACAGCATATGTAGTTCATTCTCCAAGCATAAATGGCGAATGTAGTTTTTCTTACCTTCGACCAATGTAGTACCGGAAATGACGACAAAGTGGGCTGGTCGCAACGGCGTGCGACGTGATTGACAGCTCACAACAGCGAATCAGCGTTCGCTACAAGAGTGATTCACAGCACACAGCACTCGTATCATCCAATCACAGCTCATAAACGGACATGAGACACGTCTTCTTAACGTTAGCTTGCACAGCAGACCACAACTTTATAGACTCTTAAAACAACTCAAACGCTACAATTTAACTTCCCAAAATTCTGAAACATGCGGCGCGCACATCTAGACAGGCAAACTTAGTTACGCTCAGTAACACAGCACCTCAACTGTAACACGACACGGACTCCCTCGGAGCCGCGTTCAGGTCGGTTCCGTCCACTTTAAAGGAGCAGAACTCGGGTTTCACGAACCACTAACCGACACGTTCTAACAGTATATGCTGCTTCGACCTTCTTTAAAATGTAAAACACCACAACAGCAATCTTGTAGATGTTAAATTAGCTTTCAGGCTTCTGACTCGGCGGTCAAACAAAGCTTTGTACAGGAGTCCGCGTGAACTGGACCGAACCAGAACTTCCACAGACTACGGCTGACAAAACTTCACCTGAATGCTTCCAACAGCGTCTAACAGAGTTGAAACAATAATAATCTCACAGCTTCAAATGATAAAAACATGCAGAATCTGCCTGCTTTGAACACTTCCAGCCAAAATCATTATCCTCAGAGTTTAAAACTTGGATCCTTTTATGCAAACATGACGTTACAGTTCATGACTGAGACCACAGATTTATCAATAAACTTTTAGAAGCCGATACGAGGCCACCAGATGTAAGAATTAAAGTGGAGGTCAATATTAATACTGACCTCTTTATCCTTAATTAATCTACTTATTCAGATTGAATAGTAAATTCACGGATTCTCTTCTTTTTCAGTTTATTCAATATTTCTGTGATCTTTATGATGGATAAATAAACAGAGCCATTAAGTGACAAAGACGTTAACTTAGTTTGATATGTCAAAGAGACACTATCATTTATTTAGAATAAATCAACTAAATTAACACCATTACACTTGATTGACATGATTTCACTTTCTTTCAATTTAAAACGTCAGCACACTTAAATTCAACACAACAGACATAAATATTGGATGTTAACATATTTAGTCTGTGGGCTCTTTTAGCTTAAAAATATAGTTTCCAGCTTAGATAGAGAGGGGAAAGAGTAGGAGGAATAAGAGGTTGGAGAGATTAAGTTATTTATCTCGAGTGTAACCAGAGATGACACATTCCATCCGACTTCGGCTAAATCCCAGGTACGTTTGTAAACCGCTCTTTACCTTTTGACGATGCGTCTGATAAAGATATTGCCAGCCTCCCAGGTGCACGGAGTCCTTCCGGCCCTCGTACGTCTGAACTGGTCGTTTACTTCCAACGTCTCCTCGGATCCGCGTCAGCCGTCAGAAACATGTGGCAGCTTCTGGCTGACTTCAAGACGAGATGTTTCTCAAAGGAAGTTCATTAAGAACTTTGGAGCTTTTGCTCGGGGAACTGGATGGAGACGTCCATCAGTTCTAGCTGACAAGTTAGTCTTTGGCTCTTGACCAAGCTTGACCAGCTGCAAGGCAGAGAGCTTTCAGGTCTCCGTCCATTCAAACTCTTTGTCCATTCAAAGACTGAAGCGTTTCCGCACAGTTAGAACTTAAAAGCAGGAACACAGAGAGGAGTTCACTTGCTTTATCAAACCCAAGGTTACAAGCCAGCAGCAGAGAGAAATGTTTAGGAAAAAAGACAGATAACGCTGGAGCCCTGCTCATCAGACTGTCTCTGAGTTTCTAAACAAAACCGTCCGGTCTCTGTGACCCGAAGGCTTCACCTTTAAACACAGCAGTGAAGACAGTAATTAACACATTTCAGAATAACACAGCATAAAAGCACATATCATGAAAATGAGAAAAGTTATTCTTGATTACATTAGAATAAAATCAAGATATAGAAATAGTCTCTTTTAGTGACTATATGTCCTCAGATTATAACTAATGGAATAATTGTGTTAAATGTCCTGCTTTACTGAGAGGTCAGTAAAGGTCATCACTGGACAGTTCAAAAGTACACAGGTGTCTTAAAAGTGGACAAGGTCATGTCCACTACACAATTGTTTAGTGTATTCTTTACTTTAGCATTTTTCTCAGTTCATATATTTAATCTTATTACTGCTTTTTTTTTACAATTTATCCTTTTGATTGATGTAACTTGGACTCTGTGTACACAATTTCATTCCATCACATGTACACATGCGATGCGAATTACGATATATATTCATCTCATTGTAGGGGTCACATATCAGTGTGCAGCAAGTTACTTTAACTGCAATCTACTTTGCCTTAAAAAAATGTGTAAAAAAAAGAAAAGAAAATAAGGTTTGACAATGGTTGGATTTTTTTACTCTAATTTCTAACCAAAAATATAAAATAAATAAAAGGCATCTTAAGCCATTAAACAGGACCTTCATATAGTCTATGGTAATCTAATAAAGCATTCAAGGTACATTAGACGAAATTCCATTTAATATTAGTAAAGCCTTCATTTATTTCATTCCATTTTCTCTTGTGATATAATCATTAGAACTTGATATTGCTTGAAATTGTTATGATGGAAAATGGCGAGCTAATAACTACAGAAATAAATTACTCTGCAATTTTCTCTCGTTTTGCTTTTGTCTGCTCTATAGCTTTTCGTATCTCAATATTTCTAACCATTTCTTATATCTGTTTCCTTGGTTTGTTTCATTTTTTTCTTTAGGTTATAAAGCTGTCATTTGAAGAATTTGATTTGGAGAGAGGATACGACACCCTGACAGTGGGAGATGGAGGGAAAATAGGAGACACTCGGAGGGTGCTCTATGTGTAAGCACCGGTTAAATATTTCTGACCTATAATTCGCATGCAGCAGCAAAAAGCAAGCATAAATGTGTCAATAATAAAGAAAACGGGAGGCACGAGGGTAGCATTTACCCCCCTACATACTGCATTTCTTGGATTGTGCCATTTCGTTTACACTGAAAGAGAATGTTCAAGTACCTTGTATTTATGGTCCAAACTCCAAACCTTAATGCATTTATAAATGAATGGATGGATTCTGAAACAGCTGTACTCGTAATGCTTTAACACATTGTTTTCAATGTGTGTAGACTTACAGGCACCAGCGTCCCTGATCTCATTGTGAGTTTGTCCAATCAGATGTGGCTACACCTGCAGTCAGACGACACCATCGGTTCCGCAGGATTCAAGGCGATTTATGAAGGTACAAACATATGTTCAGTTATTTTAAGATTTTAAAACACACTCTTTCGTATTTTCTCAAGGTTATACACATTCAGTATAAACTATGTACCAGCAATACTTAACTGGAAGATGTTAGTAAATGAAGCACCGTGAGCCTGCCAGAAGTTTGTGTATTTTTACACAAATATAAAAAACTGCAGATTCACAGCTTGAGCTTCAAGGATCATGGATTTTTATTGTCATTCACACCACATGTGGTACATGAGGTGGAATGAAACAGTGTACATAGGGTCCCAGTTACATCCAAAAAAAAAAAAAAAAAAACAAATTGTAAAGAAGAACAGCAGTAAAAGCTAAACAGATTTAGCAGTTATTGCATTTGTCAAGCCACAGACTGGCAGTTGAATTTGCGTCTAGGTTTTAACTAGCTCATTCTGAGGCGTTTATAGTTCTCACTTGAAAACCTGTTTTGTGATTGAACTGATTTTGGGCCTTTTTTTCCCCTTCCCAAATTGGATGTAAAAATGTTGTCACTCCTTCAGATCTGTCCCCTTTCTGACTTGCCTGTGATGACAAACATTTCTGCAGCATGCTGCCACCATGCAGACATCACCAGCTTTAACTTCAGGCAACATTCTGTTGGATGATAAGAAGTGTCATGGCTGCAAGGCAGGCTGTTCTCCTTGATGGCTAAAAAGTTCAGTTATCCCCTTATTCTCATAGAAAATGTTCCGTTTCATAAAGGCACATTTTGTATTACGTAAGACTGTAAGTGGTCCTTTTTCAGGGGTGTCTTTGGTTGTATTGTTCCTTCAGATTGAATTTTTTCTTTCTTTTCTCATGAATTCTGTTGACCTTTCCCTTCTAGTAGGTTTGCTCCAGTTCCTAGTTTTCTCCATAAAAAAAAAAAAAGATTTTATGTGATCTACAGGGTGTATTTTCCATTAAATGTACTTTGTATACTTTGTTCAAATCCTAATACTTCTTCTTTGTCCCTGACCAGAGTGTTTTGTTTTTCACTCTGCTTTTAGCTTAATGATGCCTCCTAATTAGTGGTGTTTTCGACTCAGGGGGCCTTTGCAACACTGAGAAAATCTGAGACTTAGATTACAGATGGGATCATTTGCCACAAGCTAATTTTTCATTAGAAAAGCGTATTGTTATTTAGACCTTTAAGACACTAAAATACAGTTTTACAGTTTGAAAATGAAGATTTAAAAATATTTTGCATTACTATTTTGTTTGGGATGTTTTTTGATGGTCTATTGCACAAAATAAAACATGTTTAAAAGTATTAAAAGTTTTTGAGAAGATGTCAAGAATGTTTAAAAGTTTATTGTTTGAATTGCAATTTTGAGTAAAAACCTGAAGATAAACATGTTTTGTTGATTGATTTTATGTCAGTTTGAAGGCGTTTAAGGCCATTCCCATACATTCCACTGTACAGAACACTAACAGTTCTGTAATGATAGACGGTTGCATCTGAGGAGCTCCTAGCTTCAGGTCTTTCTTCATTGGATTAAAGTCAGGACTTTGACTTGGCCATTGCAAAATATAAGATTCATTCTTCTCTCAGTTTTTTTTTTTTAAAGTGACTTACTGTAGTGTTTTGGGGTAGCTGTGGCTAAGTGGTTAGAGTGGTCCTCCTCCAAAGGGAGAGTTGGGGGTTTGATTCCACCAGCAATTACATGTTAAATGTCCCTGGGCAAGACACTGAAGCCCTCACTGCCTCTGATGTGTGTCTCATCGGTGTATGAATGTCATCTAAAGCACTGATTAGTCTCTATAGATTCAGAATAACTTCGTAGAGATCTAGAGTGCTGTATGAATGTATGTGTGGAGGTAAATGAGAACACAGATTGTGTTGTAAAGCGATTTGAGTATATTGTTTAGATAGAAAGGTGCCATTTAAGTTACAGTCCATTTACCATTTTAGTTTCTTGTCTTTCACATTATGTT
>JBBPBX010100212.1:0-12400 GCA_038048925.1 Garcialebias charrua | reverse complement strand
TCATGTAGGATGCAGTGATCTGTGCATGTAGGATGCAGTGATCTGTTCATGTAGGATGCAGTGATCTGTGCATGTAGGATGCAGTGATCTGTTCATGTAGGATGCAGTGATCTGTTCATGTAGGATGCAGTGATCTGTTCATGTAGGATGCAGTGATCTGTTCATGTAGGATGCAGTGATCTGTTCATGTAGGATGCAGTGATCTGTTCATGTAGGATGCAGTGATCTGTTCATGTAGGATGCAGTGATCTGTGCATGTAGGATGCAGTGATCTGTGCATGTAGGATGCAGTGATCTGTTCATGTAGGATGCAGTGATCTGTTCATGTAGGATGCAGTGATCTGTGCATGTAGGATGCAGTGATCTGTTCATGTAGGATGCAGTGATCTGTTCATGTAGGATGCAGTGATCTGTTCATGTAGGATGCAGTGATCTGTTCATGTAGGATGCAGTGATCTGTTCATGTAGGATGCAGTGATCTGTGCATGTAGGATGCAGTGATCTGTTCATGTAGGATGCAGTGATCTGTTCATGTAGGATGCAGTGATCTGTTCATGTAGGATGCAGTGATCTGTTCATGTAGGATGCAGTGATCTGTGCATGTAGGATGCAGTGATCTGTTCATGTAGGATGCAGTGATCTGTTCATGTAGGATGCAGTGATCTGTGCATGTAGGATGCAGTGATCTGTTCATGTAGGATGCAGTGATCTGTGCATGTAGGATGCAGTGATCTGTTCATGTAGGATGCAGTGATCTGTTCATGTAGGATGCAGTGATCTGTTCATGTAGGATGCAGTGATCTGTTCATGTAGGATGCAGTGATCTGTTCATGTAGGATGCAGTGATCTGTTCATGTAGGATGCAGTGATCTGTTCATGTAGGATGCAGTGATCTGTGCATGTAGGATGCAGTGATCTGTTCATGTAGGATGCAGTGATCTGTTCATGTAGGATGCAGTGATCTGTTCATGTAGGATGCAGTGATCTGTTCATGTAGGATGCAGTGATCTGTTCATGTAGGATGCAGTGATCTGTGCATGTAGGATGCAGTGATCTGTTCATGTAGGATGCAGTGATCTGTTCATGTAGGATGCAGTGATCTGTGCATGTAGGATGCAGTGATCTGTTCATGTAGGATGCAGTGATCTGTGCATGTAGGATGCAGTGATCTGTTCATGTAGGATGCAGTGATCTGTTCATGTAGGATGCAGTGATCTGTTCATGTAGGATGCAGTGATCTGTGCATGTAGGATGCAGTGATCTGTTCATGTAGGATGCAGTGATCTGTTCATGTAGGATGCAGTGATCTGTGCATGTAGGATGCAGTGATCTGTTCATGTAGGATGCAGTGATCTGTGCATGTAGGATGCAGTGATCTGTTCATGTAGGATGCAGTGATCTGTTCATGTAGGATGCAGTGATCTGTTCATGTAGGATGCAGTGATCTGTTCATGTAGGATGCAGTGATCTGTTCATGTAGGATGCAGTGATCTGTGCATGTAGGATGCAGTGATCTGTTCATGTAGGATGCAGTGATCTGTTCATGTAGGATGCAGTGATCTGTGCATGTAGGATGCAGTGATCTGTTCATGTAGGATGCAGTGATCTGTTCATGTAGGATGCAGTGATCTGTTCATGTAGGATGCAGTGATCTGTTCATGTAGGATGCAGTGATCTGTTCATGTAGGATGCAGTGATCTGTGCATGTAGGATGCAGTGATCTGTTCATGTAGGATGCAGTGATCTGTTCATGTAGGATGCAGTGATCTGTTCATGTAGGATGCAGTGATCTGTTCATGTAGGATGCAGTGATCTGTGCATGTAGGATGCAGTGATCTGTTCATGTAGGATGCAGTGATCTGTGCATGTAGGATGCAGTGATCTGTTCATGTAGGATGCAGTGATCTGTTCATGTAGGATGCAGTGATCTGTTCATGTAGGATGCAGTGATCTGTTCATGTAGGATGCAGTGATCTGTTCATGTAGGATGCAGTGATCTGTTCATGTAGGATGCAGTGATCTGTTCATGTAGGATGCAGTGATCTGTTCATGTAGGATGCAGTGATCTGTGCATGTAGGATGCAGTGATCTGTTCATGTAGGATGCAGTGATCTGTTCATGTAGGATGCAGTGATCTGTTCATGTAGGATGCAGTGATCTGTTCATGTAGGATGCAGTGATCTGTGCATGTAGGATGCAGTGATCTGTTCATGTAGGATGCAGTGATCTGTTCATGTAGGATGCAGTGATCTGTTCATGTAGGATGCAGTGATCTGTTCATGTAGGATGCAGTGATCTGTTCATGTAGGATGCAGTGATCTGTTCATGTAGGATGCAGTGATCTGTTCATGTAGGATGCAGTGATCTGTTCATGTAGGATGCAGTGATCTGTTCATGTAGGATGCAGTGATCTGTTCATGTAGGATGCAGTGATCTGTTCATGTAGGATGCAGTGATCTGTGCATGTAGGATGCAGTGATCTGTTCATGTAGGATGCAGTGATCTGTTCATGTAGGATGCAGTGATCTGTTCATGTAGGATGCAGTGATCTGTTCATGTAGGATGCAGTGATCTGTTCATGTAGGATGCAGTGATCTGTTCATGTAGGATGCAGTGATCTGTGCATGTAGGATGCAGTGATCTGTTCATGTAGGATGCAGTGATCTGTTCATGTAGGATGCAGTGATCTGTTCATGTAGGATGCAGTGATCTGTGCATGTAGGATGCAGTGATCTGTGCATGTAGGATGCAGTGATCTGTTCATGTAGGATGCAGTGATCTGTTCATGTAGGATGCAGTGATCTGTGCATGTAGGATGCAGTGATCTGTGCATGTAGGATGCAGTGATCTGTTCATGTAGGATGCAGTGATCTGTTCATGTAGGATGCAGTGATCTGTTCATGTAGGATGCAGTGATCTGTGCATGTAGGATGCAGTGATCTGTTCATGTAGGATGCAGTGATCTGTTCATGTAGGATGCAGTGATCTGTTCATGTAGGATGCAGTGATCTGTTCATGTAGGATGCAGTGATCTGTTCATGTAGGATGCAGTGATCTGTTCATGTAGGATGCAGTGATCTGTTCATGTAGGATGCAGTGATCTGTTCATGTAGGATGCAGTGATCTGTGCATGTAGGATGCAGTGATCTGTTCATGTAGGATGCAGTGATCTGTTCATGTAGGATGCAGTGATCTGTGCATGTAGGATGCAGTGATCTGTTCATGTAGGATGCAGTGATCTGTTCATGTAGGATGCAGTGATCTGTTCATGTAGGATGCAGTGATCTGTTCATGTAGGATGCAGTGATCTGTTCATGTAGGATGCAGTGATCTGTTCATGTAGGATGCAGTGATCTGTTCATGTAGGATGCAGTGATCTGTTCATGTAGGATGCAGTGATCTGTTCATGTAGGATGCAGTGATCTGTGCATGTAGGATGCAGTGATCTGTTCATGTAGGATGCAGTGATCTGTTCATGTAGGATGCAGTGATCTGTTCATGTAGGATGCAGTGATCTGTTCATGTAGGATGCAGTGATCTGTGCATGTAGGATGCAGTGATCTGTTCATGTATGATGCAGTGATCTGTTCATGTAGGATGCAGTGATCTGTTCATGTTGGGACGTGACGCCAGTAAATGCCCCATAGGACCATAAGTCCTGGGGTGAACATCTTTTGCTACTTGGCACCTTCCACAAGCCTGACACCATTGGGACACTTCGGAGGCCATATAAGGCCAGTAACACCGATGTCGTAGGAGCGCCAAGGTTCGCTCCACTCCCTGATGACCATGTTCCTCATGAACTTGGGTCAGCACCTCTTGAACAAGTACCCTGGGTAACACCAACTGAAAAACGACCTCACCACCATCTGATCTAAATATCTTCCGATAGAGCACTCCCTCTCTCTCTACAAACCGCTCCCACTGACGAAGCAGAACCAATGCGGCAGAAGATAACTGGGCCCGCTCCTCTCTACTGGGGTATTGGCCTTTCCTCCAAAACCCCAACACCTCCTGCAAGAGAGGATCGGTCTGCTGCAAAGCACACAGTTCGGCTGCAGTGTGTTGTGGCAAAACTGCCACAACCGCTTGGCGCGCTTCAACTGTCCCACACTCCAAAGCTTCCTGCAAGGCCTGAGGCATAACTGTTCCCGGAAGCATGGCTTTCATATCTGGTGGATCGGGTAAGTGCTGACGAGAAAGTGCATCAGCATTTACATTAAGCTGACCTGACCGATACTTTATCTCAAAGTCAAAAGAGGCCAGCTGCGCAGCCCACCTCTGCTCAGTGGCGGCCAATTTAGCAGTGGACAAATGACTGAGGGGATTGTTATCAGTATATACAATACATTTGTTCCCTAACAAATAATCCCTGAATTTGTCAGCCATGGCCCACTTAAGGGCCAGAAACTCCAGCTTCATGGAACTATAGTTGGCCATGTTTCTCTCTGTGGGCCTCAACCCCCGACTAGCATAAGCAATCGGCCTTACCTTGCCTGCCTGCCGTTGGGAGAGCACAGCTCCCAGGCCGCCATGGCTGGCATCAACCTCCAAAATAAATGGCTGGGTAAAATCTGCATAAGCTAACACGGGTGTGGTAGTTAGCTTAGCCCTTAGATCTTCAAAACTCTGTTGACATTCAGCAGTCCAATACACAGCAAACCCAACCTCCGATTTCTTACCGGCTTTAGCACCACCACACTGAGCCACAGCTCTATGCAAGGGGGCTGCTAATTTTGCAAAATCTTTTACAAAACGACGATAATAACTAGCAAAACCCAGAAATGACCGAAGCTCTGAGACTTTAGTAGGGGTTGGCCAGTTAGCTACAACTTCCACTTTACTGGGGTCTGTAGCAACCCCTTCACCAGAGATCACATGACCTAAATAACACACCTCTTTCTGGAAGAAGGAACATTTACTAAGCTTTGCTTTGAGCCCCTGCTGATGAAGTCGACCTAGCACTACCTCCAGCCGTTCTAGATGTTGCTCCACACTAGAAGAAAAAACCACAATGTCGTCAAGATATAATAAAACAGATCGACACTGCTGATCCCCAAACAGTCGCTGCATCAACCGCTGGAACGTGCTAGGTGCATTACACAACCCAAAAGGCATTCGGTTCCATTCAAACAACCCGAAGGGAGTGCAGAAGGCAGTTTTCGAACGATCTGCCTCCGCTACTGGAACTTGATTGTACCCACTGGCCAGATCAAGAGTGGAAAACCAACAGGCACCAGACAAAGCATCCAACGATTCTTCAATCCGGGGAAGGGGAAATGAATCCTTTCGGGTCTTGCTATTTAGCTGTCTATAGTCAACACACATTCGAATACTTCCATCTTTTTTCCTCACCAGGACTATGGGTGATGCATACGGGCTGCTACTCTCACGAATGATCTGTGACGCAAGTAGTTGATTAATATGGTCCTTCACCACCTCATACTCAGAAGGGGGGATGCGCCTATAGCGCTGTCTAACGGGGGCATCATCTACCAAAGGAATTTCATGAGTTATCATACTGGTACAACCCAAATCACCATCATTAGAAGAAAAAACTGTCACATACTGCTGGAGCAATGACCTCGCCTGCCCCTGTTCCTCCACAGACAATAACGAAAAATCCAAATCCTTCACTTGTTGTTGTACACTAACCGAAGCCATCTGGCACCCCAGTGTAGCCACCTTGGCTGGACTTTCGGAAATCCCTGTGGGAAGGCTAATAACATGTACGACACTCAAGGTGCCAACCACAATGCGAGGATATAACACCACCTCATTGGAACCAACATTAACAATGGGCACATAAGCCGTTCCCCTAATTACCGGAACCAAGGCAGGGGAAGCTAGCAACCCAGATGGCAATCCACACTCTACAGGTTCAAACAGAGCCGTCGAGCCTGAATATTCATCAGAGCAGGTGACAGCCACGATTTTCATGACTCCCCCAGGAATCCGACAGCCTGTTTTCTTCCTAACTTTAACCCTTCCAGGGCCACTTCGAGATTCCTGTAAAGAAGCAGACTGGCACTGCTGCAGGGCCTGCACGACTGACCGAGGGGCCTCAGAAACACCAGACACAGAAGACCAAGCCACCCCATGTAGCCCAAACAGTTCCTGATAACACCTCCTGATCACATTCATCCCCAGAACACCCGGAACTTCACCACAAGGGTCCTTTACCACCAAGACACCACATCGAGGAATCAATTTGCCACAAAGTTGCACCTCAAGTTCTAAATAACCAATATATGGGATTTTAAGACCATTGGCGGCCTTAAGTTCCAACCAGTGACATGAATGGAGGCATCCCATACCTCCAGACTCCATATACTGGCGAAAGAAACTTTCAGAGACCGTGGACACCATTGAACCAGTGTCCAACAAACATGGGACCGTTACTCCACCCATGACTACATCTACATGAGGACAATCGGATACCAATTTAGACGCACCAAAATTTCTCCTAACAGGCTGTGAGCCAATAACACCCCCACCTGAACGGTGACTCGGCAGTTCGGTGGGGACTAGTTTTCCCCCTCTGAAGTGGGGTGGGACTGGGGAGCTGGATTACTCTGAGCTGAGACCCGAGCAGAGGCACGCACCCCGTCACATTCCCGCGCGAAGTGACCGGGCCGATTACACCGTCTACAGATCACTGGACCAGAGAACCGAGGACGGTTAGGACTACGGAAGTTTTTCAGCTGGGAAATGCTCTCACTCAGCTGCTGAAGCTGTTCTTGCTGACACTTTAACATTGCTCTAAGCTGGCTCATTTCCGATTCAGCTGCTAGGGGGGCTACCCGCGGGCTACCATGAATCCCATACTGAATCCCATGAATAGACGGGACTGATTGACTATGACTTCTCACCCCATAAGATACCCCCTCGCGCTCCCACTGAATCGCTGCAGCCCTAACCTCCAGCAGAGTGCTGTCTGGCCTCCCGCGCACAAACTGCTTCAGTTCGCGACGCAGAGAACCATCCAACACCTGCTCAACAAACTGATCTCTTAACAACATCTCTGAGTTCAACATGCCAGCCGGTGCGCGCTGCCTGACCCTCTCCATAAGGCTCATTAACGCGAGGGAGAACTCCTGAAGACTCTCTCCCTCTTGTTGTCTCCTGGAAAAGAAGGTCTCTTGTAAAGCAACGTATGACTCTGCACAGCCATATAATTCCTGTAAAATTTCAAATATTCTGGCAGGGTCCTCTCTCTCTGCACTAGAACGATACTTAATTTCATTTCGAGCCTCTCCCTCCAAGTGATCCAAGAGAAAAAAAGCTTGATCAGCCACAGATAAATGTCGCGCCCTCATACACATCTCCGCTTCCTCCATCCACTCACTCAGTCCTATGCCGGTCCTTCCTCTAAAGATGGGACATTTCCTATCTCTAGGCACAAAAATCAACCTCTCTGTAGGAGGGACATTGGATACTCCTGAAGTCGACGGCTGAGCAGAAGTCGACGGCTGAGCACTCAAGCCAGCCTGCCTTTGTCGCAACTGCTCATTGTCAATTTGTAAGCTCGCTACCAATTCTTTAAGTTCCTTAATTTCTTCAGCCATAATTACAAACTTTTATCCACCCACCACCTCAAAGATGTATTAGAACCACCACTTTAAAGATTTGCTGGGACCACCACTGCTCTGCTTCCGGACCGGCCAATCTGCACACAAAACAAAAAAACATAAACCATAGAAAAAAAACACACACAAAACACCAATATTGTAAATCTCAAACTACTGGTCCCGGATGTTCATAAAAAGCAAATGCAAACGCCCTACCAACAACGCCAAAATGTGGCATTACTCATGCCCTGGAAGCATGAATAAATTAAAGTAAATACAAAACAACGCCACCCTGGGAATTTCCCCCAGAGAATTTACCTTATCGCTTAAAGCCACGCAGGTTCGCTTTTGCACCGATTAAAACATCCGGGACAACTGTTCAAAATAACAATGATTTATTATAATTAATCTAAACATTTGTCAATATACCATCCTTAAAATGCAGTGTTTATTTACAATAAGTCACTCAGGAAATAGTTAAAATTGGCTTACTAACTACAACACAACAAAACTAACTAAATGAACAAAACAAGATAACCCTTTAAACCCAACACACAAACACGGAATGATTTTCACAATTAAATACAGATCACCCTTCCACTGGTTCTGGCACTCGCGACATGCCGTAGAAAAGGCAAGTGGCCGCACTGACGTCACACCCTGCGTGTCACTGGAAGGGGAACGGTACGACCATAGATATTATCTATGGGTACGACACCACAGTCCAAGCACTTGCACACAGCTTCCTCAAACGGAGTCGTCGAGGAACCAGAGTGGACGCCGGAAGGAAAAAGAGCAGTCTCCGGAAACAGAGCAGCAGCGGTCCCGATGGGGGGGGAAGACCTAAGAAAGTTAATTAATAACTATTCTTCATACAGCTGCCACAAAATAGAGCTTACAATAACAATTGTTTCCTTACCTGCCGATCTTCACAACCATGTACACACGCACACACACACTTGTGTATGAGGGAACGGAGAAGTGTAGCACCGCAGCACTTTACCTATGACAACACTTCCAATTAGAGTTTCTATCCGATCAGCTATTGTATATCAGCTATAGTACAGAGAGAGAGCGACAACACCTACCCCGTGAAGGAATAAACACCGGCCCGCACCTCACTCATCGATGGGTTGCCTTGCACGGCCAACACCCACGGCCACCAGCCACGCAGCAGGAGCACGAAGACGACCTTACTGACTGAATGCCGCAGCTACCTATATACCACACCCACTGGCTCCTCGCAGCTGAGAACTATTGGTGTAATTAGGTGCCTTCCTCTATCACCACATTCGTCTTGTCTATTCTTAGTTTAGTGAATGTAGTATATTCTTAGTTCATGACTCGGATCTTACTAATGTTTTTCTTTACATTTTGTATTTTTGTTGGATGAACTGGGGCCCTGTGTGCATAGTTTCGTTCTACCTCATGTACCACATGCACACTTGAGGGTGTTGAGAATTGTAGAGTTAATGAAGTGAAATTTTTGGGTGTCATCATTGATGACAAACTGACATGGAAATAATCTAAAAAAGCTAAGTCTGGTCCTCTGGACATTCAAAAAAACAAAAAAACAAAACAAAGCAAAAAATTGTAGAAACGTTTCGTCTTTCGTCCGAAAGACTTCCTCAGTCTGAGGTGCTGGGTTCAGCTCAGTCTTATAAATAGCACCCTCTCACAGTGTTACACAACCAGTTGGCTGATGACAGCCTGAAACCAGCTGCTCACATGATCAAGGAGGACCATCAGCCTAACAATGGATCGTTAGCACCCTGATGGTTGTTTGCTATTCACAGAGGGCTGAGTGATACCAGCAATCACAGCATTGTAGGAGGGGCCTACAATGCTGTGATTGCTGGTATCACTCAGCCCTCTGTGAATAGCAAACAACCATCAGGGTGCTAACGATCCATTGTTAGGCTGATGGTCCTCCTTGATCATGTGAGCAGCTGGTTTCAGGCTGTCATCAGCCAACTGGTTGTGTAACACTGTGAGAGGGTGCTATTTATAAGACTGAGCTGAACCCAGCACCTCAGACTGAGGAAGTCTTTCGGACGAAAGACGAAACGTTTCTACAATTTTTTGCTTTGTTTTGTTTTTTTGTTTTTTTGAATGTCCAGAGGACCAGACTTAGCTTTTTTAGATTTTTCTACCTGGATTATTGAGCATGCATCAGGGGACATGGAAATAACATATAAATTCTGTGAAAATGAAAATATCTAAATCTATTGCGATACTTTACAAAGTCAGAGACCTATTGAATGATAAAGCTCTGTATTTGTTGTATAACACAATCATTGTTCCACACTTAATCTATTGTATTGATGTTTGGGGGAATGCGTGTAAAACAATCACAAAGCCTATTTTTGTATTACAGAAAAGAGCTGTAAGAATTATCACTAGAAAACATTACCGTCATCCATCAAGTACATTATTTTATCAACTGAAGTTATTGAAGTTCCATGATTTGGTAGACTATAATATTTTATCAGTTATGTATAGGGCTCAAAATAATGCATTACCTTTAAATATCCAAATGCATTTTGTTAAAAGACAAAGTTGTTATAATCTTAAGGGAACAGAGATGTTTGTAAAACCACAATTCAGAACTAGTTTGAAGGTTGCAGATGTTTGCAGATGTTTCTAACCATTACTTATCCAATATACATGTCATTGTTGATTTTTTTAAACTTTATTTACCCAACCGAGGTCTGTCTGCTTGTTTTGTATATAATGTATATAGAAATCTGTCATATCCTGTTGGTTTTGAACTGTCAACATCTGTTTACTGTGATTGTAGTTTTCTTTATTTTCTTTTGATAAGTGCAAATGCCTATTGCCAATGTGACGTGTGCTGCTGACCACTTGACCAGGTCACCCTTGTAAAAGAGATCTCGATCTCAACGGGCTCTACCTGGTTAAATAAAGGTGATTGATTGATTGATTGATTGATTGATTGAAGGGACGTTCTACCTCAATCCAGGGAATTAGATTATTGAATGGTTTGGAGAATGTAGTTAAAAATGCCAAGTCAATGTTTACATTTAAGAAAATGATCAAAACCGAATTGTTGAAAAAATATATATGAATGGAGTTTAATGAGAAATGTAGTAAAACTAGAAAATTGAATGAGTCATTCATTTTGTTTTGTTATTTATAGACAATTGTTGTTTGAATGATTATTTGAAAAAAGGAGGAGATATAATAAGATTTTTTTATTCCTCTGCTACCTTTCATTTTATATTTTGTTTCTTTTCATTTCATATATGTAAATTGTTTTGTATTTTATTTTAAAATGAATGAATAAAATAAAATAAAAAATTCACATTTAAAAGGACACAAAAACTATTTACAACACCACGTAAGTAAAAAAAAACACACAATACATGAAATGAAAGGAAGCAGAAGATGATAAAATCTTATGTCTGCCCCTTCTTTAACAAAATTAATTCAAACAATTCAAACAACAGTACTGTAATCCACAAAAGAAAAGCATTATGTAATAAATAACTCATCTTATTTTACCATACATACATTTTGATACAAACCAATTTATATATATTTTTCCAGAAACCTAATTTTAATCATTTTTTCAAACAAAGTCATTGTTTTTGCAACTTTAATATAATTTTGTAAACCATTCCACAGACTTATTCAATAAATTACAGTAGACCTACTATTTAAGCTAGTTCTATGCTGTGGCATAACAAAAATATCTGTACCCTTAAGATTGTAAGTACTTCTTCTTTTTATAAAAAAAACATTTGGATATTTGAAGGTAATGTGAAGTTCTGAGCTTTGTACAATTATTATCGAATATTGTAGTCAACCAAATCATAAAATTTCAGTAATTCCAATTTGCAAAACAAAACATTTGATGGATGGTAATAATGTTTTCTAGTGATGATCCTTATAGCTCTTTTCTGTAAAATAAAAATGGGCTTAGTTACAGTTTTGCACGCTGTACCCCAAACCTCAACACAATAAATTAATAAAATAAAATACATAATAAAATACAATAACATGTGATGAGAATGACAGTAAAAATCCTTGAATCCTTGTAATTATTTCTATCTTAACATGATTTTTTTGTCTTTCCTCTTGTAGAAAGTACACCTGTACTTGTCGTTCTGTGTTCGCGTGTTTCTACATCCTGTGCTCTAAAACCCAGCCGGTTGAAGCAGACGGCTGCTCGTACTGAGCCTGGTTCTGCTGGAGGTTTCTTCCTGTTTCAAGATAATTTTCTTTTCCACTGTCTCCTTAGGGTGGAAAACTGCAACAAAGTGAAGATTCAACACAGTCTGCTGGCTTCCTTAGGTAGAGAACTTTTACTAATTGACTTTTATAATGTATATGAAAGTTTTTGTACCTCTCCCTAAGATGATTTCTGTTGTGATTTGGAGCTACAGAAATGAACTCAATTGAATTTAATTGCTGTTTTTTTATGTGGTGGTTTGGTTGTTTTTTTATAATCACTTTTTAACTAGAGTAACTTATATTTTACGATCCTGTAACAGCATTGATTTAACACTCGCTCTTGTGTGGCACCAACGTCGATGTCACATTGTTCCACTGTTTATCATATTTCTCCTCAGAAGCCAGCAGATAACCATAACCCTGTAAATATTTTACCATCCTAAAGGTACAAGCAGCTCCATGACTGATGCAGCTCCTGGGTTGTTTGTGTTGCATAGCAACTACAACGATGAAGGCATTTTTAGCAGTTTGATCTTTACCGCTCTCTGCTGACTGATGAGGCTTGTTGATGTTGTTTGTGTCTCAGTAGGAGAAAACAACTAATTTCTAATAATTGCCAGTATGGTAAATGT